>JAJDFF020000125.1:33426-85735 GCA_021527025.2 Geoglossum cookeanum
AAAAAAAACAGGCAAAACAGGCCACCACTAGGAAAAAAACAACAGCAAGCGGACAAAAAAAAAAAAAAACCCCCCCCCCCCCCCCCCCAACAATACATATATATACGTACAGACACGCCAGCTTGGGGCCTGCGATCCGTCACTGCCTTATCTCTCTCTGTATGTGTGTGTGTGTGTATATATGTATGTCTAGCAAACTACGCGAAATGAAACGAAACGAAACGAAACGGGATGGGATGGGATGGGATGGGATGGGATGGGATGGGATGGAGGGGAAGGGTTGTGTGTAGGTATGTATGTATGTATGTATGTAGGTAGGTAGGTAGGTAGGTAGGTAGGTAGGTAGGTAGGTATGTGTATGTATGTGTATGTATGTATGTATGTATGTATGTATGTATGTATGTATGTATGTATGTGTATGTATGTATATATATGTATGTATGTGCGCACGTATGTATGTATGTATGTGTATATATGTATGTATGTGCGCACGTATGTATATATGTATATGTATGTATGTGCATGTATGTATATATGTATATGCGCACGTATGTATATATGTATGTATACATGTACGGCGACCTTACGCTCGCTGGAAGAAGCTGCCTTGTACGTGTTAGGTGTGTAGGTATGTATGTATGTATGTATGTATATCTAGAGCCATACATGTATGTATATATACACGCACATCCAGAGTTTATATACATACATACACCCAGAGTTTATATATATATATACACACGCACTTTTCGCAAGTTTATGTATATCCAAGCACCCCAGAAGTTTATATATACACGCACATCCAAAGTATATATATATATATATATACATATACAATACGCACACATCCAGAATTTATATAAAGTGTTCTGATTTTAGGGCTGTGGCCTATGGATGTTTTTTTTTTTTTTTTTTTTATATTATTTTTTTTAATTATTTATTTTATTTTATTTTAATTATTTATTTTACTTTATTTGTTTTATTGTTTGTTTATTTGTTTTATTTATTTTATTTCTTATTTATTTTATTTTATTCATTTTATCTATCCCATCCATCCACTAAATTCCATATCCCTCCCTCCGGAGATTTCCCCCCCCCCCCGAAGCAACACAACCGGCAAGCAAAGCCAAAGCCAACGCCCGCCCGCCCGCTCGCCGTCCCGTGGTTTCCGCCCTCTCTCCCTAAACCTCGAACCTAGCCAGAAATAGAATTTTTGGGGGGGGGAAAAGGCTAACTTGAATCTAACATCCCGCTGCCTCAACTCATCATTTGCGGGTTTGAAAAAAAAAAATAAAAAAAAATAGAAAAATAAAAAAAAAAATAAAAAAATATTTTTTTTTTTTGGCTTTCATCTCGCTTACCCTCGCATCTAATCTCCGCGTCTATAAATATAATATAATATAAAAATATACATTTTATCTCTTTTGTGTAAGTTACATTATTCTTTTTTTTTTTTTTTTTTTTTTTGCCGCTTTCTCTCTTTCTTTCTCTTCACCACTGTTCCTGTTGAAAAAAAGTGGGGTTTTTTTTTTTTTTTAAATTTTTTTAAATTTTTTTTGTTGTTTTTTGTTTGAGAGGGGAAAAAAAAAAAAAAAGGGGGAGGGGGAAATAAAAAGGAAGGGGTTTTCTTCTTCTGTGGCTTATTTTGTGGCGATATGTGGGTGGGTGGTGGAGGATGAGTGAGATTATCTTTCTGGCGTATCGTTTTTGAACGGCAAAAGCGCGGTTGTACGGTTGTATTGTAGATTATTTCAGCCCATCTTCGTTCCTTTTTCTAGGCTCCAGCTCTCTCTTTTTCCCAACCCTTTTTTTTTTTTTTTTTTTGCCTCCAAGGAGCTTTTTTCGTTTCCTCGACAGACACACTGACCCCCCCCACCCCCTTTTTCTTACTCATCCGCCGCCTCGACTTCACTACAAGTACTAGTACAGTACAAGTTACAACACCTCGGTCGGCCTGTGCTCTCACGGGGAAATCCGTCGCGACCGTGTTGCCCCAACCAAAGAGTGTTGGATGCGTCAAAGCAATATGTAGGTAAGCGCTGCAGCGTTCGCGTGGCTTTCTCACTCCTACTATGTGTGTGTCTGCGTGTGTGCTGTGCGCCTGATATGATATGTGGAGGGATCTTAAGATGTTGTGGAGTAATTTTCCCCTACGCGCCGAGGCAGACATGAACATATCCAATGACGGCTTTGAGCATCGAATCTCTCTTGCAACTCAACATCATATAGAGATTAGATCTCCGGGCGCTAGTCGTGGGTGACGTTCTGTGATGGCATTCCATGACGTAAAGCATTAATCATGTGTCCAACCAATCCCCCCCCTTTGGGCGCTGCTGGTCTTTTGAAGCTCTTGAAACCCTTGCTTAGTTGGGATAAGTGAGGATAATGTACTCTGTATTTTATTTTGCATTTACATGGTGCCGAGTATGGAGTAGTACATAGTACATGGTATACCTTTGCCCCACATCTTCTCCCGGCTTACTTACTCTATCCGCATGCAGTTTTGTCCCTAAGTTGTCTATCTATTCTGCGTATAGGTAGCACATGTTTGTAGTAAGTTATAATAGGAATACTTTAATAGTACGTGCAACCCAACCGTTGAACTGGGTACCACCGAGTTACCATTGAGTGTAAAGGCATGTGGAGTGAGTCTTGTAAGCTGTTGCACGTGATCTTCGGTTTGCCTCTTCATTCCCTCTCGCCTTTCTCTCATCTGCACTTTCAGCTCCATTAGAACACAAGGGACGACGCCACAAGAGATTAGCAAAGATGTCGCGGCGCAACCAAGGCATCACTGGTTCGAATAACATACCCCTAGGGAGTCGCCGTCGCTTTAGAGACGAAGACTCGCAGACTCCTCCCAGAGACGATGGTGGATATAATCCGTCCCAGCCATCAACAGGCATCGCGGAAGCCGGATACAAGCGTGGACGTAGCCCTGTCAAATGTAAGTTCTGCAAGCCTTATCATACCCCTCTACTATCTTGTGGATTAGGTATCTAACACAGTCTTCAAGCTGAGCCTTCTGCGGATGGGGTCAGAAGACGCAAAAAGAGAAATCGTTGGGGTGACGTTGAAGAGAACAAGGCCGCTGGCCTGATGGGCCTTCCCACGATGATCATGGCCAATATGACCAACGAGCAGCTCGAGGCTTACACCTTGCACCTGCGCATTGAGGAAATCAGCCAGAAACTGAGGATCAAGGATGTTGTTCCGGCTGATGGTGACAGGTATGCCACTCTGTTCCATGCTCTTCTCCTCATCTTACCGCTCTAACCTTCTATATCTTTTGTAGGTCTCCATCTCCTCCACCTCAGTATGACAACTTTGGTCGCCGTGTCAATACTCGTGAATATCGCTATCAAAAACGCCTTGAGGATGAGCGCCACAAGCTCATTGAGAAGGCAATGAAGGCTATTCCTAACTATCACCCACCGCAGGACTATCGGCGTCCCACTAAGACGCAGGAGAAAGTCTATGTTCCGGTCAATGACTATCCGGAGATTAACTTCAGTATGATTGCTAACCCTCGATTTCTAACCTTTCTAACATCTAACCTTGCCTCTAAACTTACTATTTTCTTTCTTTTTTTTTTTTTCCATGGGGGTAGATGTATCTGGCATCAGTGGAGGCTGTAGTACTGCTTTTTAGACACTAACTCACAATCACTTTTCTTGACCCCATTGCTCTTCAAAGACTGACACATAGCTTTCATCTTCTCTACTAAAGTTGGACTACTCATCGGACCACGTGGCAACACTCTCAAGAAAATGGAAACTGAATCGCAGGCCAAAATCGCTATTCGCGGTAAAGGCTCAGTCAAAGAGGGAAAGGGCCGCTCCGATGCTGCCCACACCAGCAATCAAGAGGAGGATCTCCATTGCTTGATAATGGCGGACACGGAGGAGAAAGTCAATAAAGCCAAAAAACTTATCCATAACATTATCGAGACGGTAAGTTGACCCGCTATTTGTCCGTCTAGTGCACATACCTAATAATATGAGTTGACTTTTTTTTTTTTTTTTTTTTTTAACTTTTACCTAGGCTGCGTCTATTCCTGAGGGTCAAAACGAATTAAAGCGTAATCAACTTCGTGAGCTTGCGGCTCTTAATGGTACCCTCCGTGACGATGAGAATCAGGCATGCCAAAACTGCAAGTCATATCCTACCTCTCTTTCTCTTTGTTTCTTATTATACCTTGCTAACCATCTGTTAGGTGGGCAAATTGGTCATCGCAAGTACGACTGTCCCGAACAGCGCAATTTCACCGCAAATATTATCTGCCGTGTCTGTGGTAATGCCGGTCACATGGCGCGGGATTGCCCGGACAGACAGAGGGGTGCAAATTGGCGCAATGATGGAGGTGGTTTTGCTGGCCGTGGTCCCCCCGGAAAGGCGATTGGCCAAGGAGATGCTGTTGATAGGGAATATGAGGTAAGCCTGTGCTATCTTTAACCTTACTCGTAAAAAAGGGTCAAAGATATTCTAATCAATTATGTAGCAACTCATGCAAGAATTGTCTGGCGGTGGCGCTCCGGCTGACGGATCAGCTCCTCAACGCATCGAAGCCGGGCCGGGATCGTATGACCAAGGAGGACGCGACTCTTATGGTGGAGGTACATTCGGAGACGACGGTGATCGGACCGTCAAGCCATGGCAGCGCGGTCCCACAGGTGCAGCTGCACCTTGGCAGAGCCGAGCCCGCGGAGAAGACCGTGAACGTCGCACTGATAGCTACCCCCCTCGAGATGGTGGAGCCGGATCAGCTCCTCCGTGGGCGAGTAGCCCTGGTGGCCCTGGTGGCCCTGGTGGCCCAGGCCGTGACAGAGACCCCAATTACCCTCAACAAGTTGCAAACTATGGTGCTCCTCCACCACCAGGTGGTACCGCACCTTGGCAACAACCCCCACCTCCTCCAGGGGGCCAGCAGAACTACGGTGGATATGGTGGATATCCCGGTGGAGGGTACGGTAGCCAGGCGTCTGCATTTCCCCCTCTTCAGAATATGGGCGCTCCTCCTGGCCTTGGCGGTGCTCCTGGTAGTGGCCTTGGTGCTCCTCCTGGCTTGGGAGCTCTCTTCCAGAGCTTTGGTGGTGCTCCACCTCCTCCGCCCGGAGATGCACCGCCACCACCTCCACCTCCTGGTGTTGCGCCGCCACCACCACCGGTAAGCACTCCCATATAACACTATAATATTTTCTTGGTGATACTAACTTCTGTCTTAGCCGCCGAGCGAGCAACCTCCGCCGCCACCCCCAGGTGCTTAAGGGTTGCCACGCTACTCCTAGCCTTACCCAAGTCAAATGATAACGGGATCAAAAAATAACCCCCCAAAACAAAAGAAAAAAAAACAACAACAAAACACAGGCTAGGAATGCTTGCCTTTCAAGAGTTTCCGCGATTGAAGTTGACCGTTGTGCTGTACTGTACTGTACTGTACCTTACTGCATTGGTTGGTTTCACCCGCTGATCAACAGATCGTTCCAGATACTTTGGGATTTGCCCCCATACTTTGGAACCTCAGTACATGGGTCGTAAGAATGATAACCTCACCCCACTAATCCCCTAGCTTTGGTTGATCCGAAATTGATAACTTTCTTTTTCATTTTTTTTTATCCTTATGCTGCTAATCCTTTGCTTCCTTGTATACTAAAAATTGAGGTCAAAAAAAAAAATTTCGTTGCTTTGAGTCACCGATTGGACTCTTTCCAATGAGTCTTGAGAATGGACAGTAACATTACAAGCTATTAGTCGGAGCCAGTCCATTTAATTAAGGCCGTACTTTTCCTACCCAGTTTCTTAGACTACACACACACACACACACACACACACACATACACGCAACTTTGGCCACTCAATAAGGTGGCTTGCCAAATCCCTTTCCAGCAACCCCACCATCTTCGCCCGAAATATCAATACCTTTTAATAGATCACCCAGATCCACCGCCCCTCCAGCCGCTGCACCCCAAGCATTCCTTCCGTGACTGCCACCAGCGACGATGCCTCGGCTTGTGCTCCGAGCACCGCTATGGCTCTTCTTGCGCCTCAAGCTCCTGCTTCGGTGGGGGTCTGGAGCTGTAGCATTGTCGCTAAGAGAAGGCTGCTGCTCACTCGTTGTTGAGCCGGGTGGGGGAGTACTTCCTTCCACGGGGTAGCCGCCTGGTATATAGAGAGAGGGTGGGAGAGGGGGGACGGGTGGAATGACCTTATCGTCATGTTCGGTGGGTTCAACCTCCGCAGTAGGAGTGGGATCCGTCGCCCTAGCAATGCCCGAGTACTCTGAAGGGGGAAAATCGCAGCTCACCATGCTGTCACTACTTGTATCGGGGCTGGCGAAGTCTCGGCTACGAATAGCGCCTGGCGCGTTGCCTACGCCAGACAGGACTCGTTTCAGCTCATCGACGCGAACAGTGGAGCTGCGACTTGAGCTGGTTCGTGCAGTTGGCGAGCCATCTTGCGCGCTAGCCAAGCGGGATCGTTGAAGAGCACCGAGGCCGGTTCCACCGACTAGGCCATATGCTGACGATTGCTGGTGATGGAAGTGAGTGCCCCCTCCATTGGCGGCAGAGCCATTTACGGCGAGGAAGTTGCGTGCGCCAGAGGGGTTTGTCCCTGTTCTCGATCCATTAAGGGATGTACTTTTGCTGCCGCCAGCCTCTGTGCTAGCGATGACAGCATCTTTGCACCAATCAGCCAGCATTTGCTCCTTATTAGTCGCTGGTAGGTGGTTTTCCGGAGCGGTGCCGGGAAAGACTGGAAGGGAGAACATACGACCAGGAGAGCCGGGGGGGCTAGATGGCGGCGAGGACATGGAAGCTGAGTAACCCATAGCTATGCGGTCAACCATCGCTGCTCGATTATCGAACGGCTTTAGGGACTCTGTTTCGATTTTCTTGATTTCCAGCTTTTCTAATGTGGTTTCGCCGGTGAATTTGATTTGGTCGATCGGAACCGAAGGTATCCGGATCCCCTCTACCCACATGCCTTTGTCCTTCCTCCTTTTAATCTCCGTTTGTATCTCTTTCCCGAGGAATGAGGTTTCGAAACCAAACTTTTCGCTCAGTGCCCAGAAGTATCCGTGAACCAGGCTACCTATCCGCACTTTGGATGTGGGATTCTCCACCACCTGGATATCTTCTTGTAGTCGTACAATCATGGGCAAGCCACTACTCGCGGCATTGATACCCAGTTTTTCGACGAGGCTGACTAGGAGGAGGTGCAGAAGGAGGATATCTTCTTCAGTCCCCGCAAATTTCAACGCGTTTTCATACACAGCGAGATGCAAGAGCTGTAGAAAGCGTGACCTGCCAGGCTTCGAGCCTCGTTCGCGATTATTTGAATTGGATACGGCTCGTCTTGCCAAGCTAACGCCAGGGAGGTCCTCGCCAGGCCGTACGCCGGGCCTTGGTGCTGAAGTTTTGTCCTCAAATGCCCTAAGCCCATCTCGGCCGACCTCTAGTCTCAGCCAAGTGAGCAAGGCATCCACATAGGCTACCCTTACTCTAGCCTCGTCGTCGCGTAAGAGCCACTGTGTTGCGTCCCATACCTGAACACCTACCCTATGTCTTCCGACAGCAGCTACTCCGGAAACCGACCTATTGTTTGCAACCCTTAAGATTTCCTTGATCGCTTTAAGAGCCTCGAGCCTAGCTGTGCCAAAGGAAAAATATGCGTCTATATTGGGATTTTCTTGTATATTGGCTGAGCTAGATACCGCGTTTGCTGCCGCACCGGGATCTTCGATGGCTGATGCCGCAGTGCCTGTCCCAGGCTTGAGCCGCAGCAGTATTGCAGAAACCATATCTGAAATTTGATCTGAGTAATATATGTGGGTCGCCAAATCTCCAATGCATATACGTAGCCGTTTAATCAGATCCTTTCGTAGCGATGAGGGTTTCATGATAACTTCGGTAATGGCGGTACTACTGGGTCTGGAGGTCGGTGTCTCGGGTGCACCCTTCGATAATGTCTCCAGCTTGGTAAAGTCTTGTGATTCGTGCTGTGCCACGATGTTGAGTCTGTTCCCCCCTAGTTGGAGCAGCGATAGAATCTGTTGCACCAAGCCAAGCAGGACATCCATAACGCTAAGTCCAATCAAATTGACATTCGAGCCCAAAAGCCAACTTATTAGTGTAGCTAATATTAGCTGCTCGTTCAACTTGTCTTCCGCCATGGGGCTATTGACTAGTGTCTCCATCGCGGTGACCATCATGATATATCTATCCTGTACTGGAGCCCACCGCGCAATCATTTCAACCAACGTCGTTGCCCACGCTCCGTTACTCCCAGCACCAGCACTGAGATCTGCCACACTTTCTCGAGGCACATGACTAGTGATAAATCCCAGCACCGCCGCTGTAGCAGAACGAATCTGGGTGCGATTGTTGACCTCAAAGATCTTCTTCAGGCTTCTCAATGCAAGCACCCCGATGTCTTCTTCGTCTAGCTTATCAGCATCGGCCGTTGTCCTCGCGATAGCTGCTGCATTGCCATCCGTAGTATCTGCCGTCCGTACCGTAGCAATGCTTAACCTTGGCCTAAGTGTTTTCTCAACATCCGCCTGGTCCGCGAACTGTGCCCGCTGTTGCAAGACCAAAAGGTGATCTTCGTTGTCCGAGCAAAGGTTCTTTAGGATTACCGGAAGAATAATACCTAACTGCTTTCCGGCGTCTGGTCCTAGCGCATCTGCGGAAGCGATGCTTTTAATGGCCTGTAACCCTATGCTTCTCCATCTCATCCCGATGGGGGTGCTTGTAGGTCCTTTGGACTGGACGGGGGGTTCACTAGCAAAGCTGGCGTAATGCCGGACGATACCTTCATACTGCAGCAAGTAGTCCTGATCGGCGGAAATAAAGGATTCGCTGTGATGAGCACAAAGAGTTTCGAAAGTTGGTATAGAGTTCTCGACTAGAGTAAGATCGTTTGAACGTAATATCGAGCTGAGGATCTTCAGCACTGAAGAGGCGTAGAGCGGAAGGTCTCGCGGTGACTTTTCAATGAGGGCCTTTAGTATCTGCAAAGTGACTTGGACGTTACTATCAGGAGAGGCGATTAGCATCCCGAAAAACCGCAACAAACGAGAGTTCGTATACCCAATGCGTCCCTTCCAGACATCTGAGGCTGTTCTCTTCTCCAAAAAGGCGCCGACCTTCTGCACCTTGCTTCGGCGTGTGCTAGCATAGTAAAGTAGATAGCTTAACTCGCTCGAGTTCGGCTTCACGTCCACAGCACCCTTCCGGAACTTTGGGTAGCATTTCAAGATGAGTATTTGGTGCTTTGGTCGGCATGACTGGCGTACGGCTTCCATGAGGATACGTAGACCGTAACAAACTACCGCTGCCTGTGAAGGAAAGGCTCAGGTATCGCGCAAATGGGTTGCAATATAGTCCACTAACTGCATAGAGCTGTCGTCGGTGAATGCAATGGATTGGATGTTTCTTGGTTGAGGTTGCGTTCGTGCCGCCTGGCGTAGGGACAAAAAGTTGATGACTGTACGTAACGTTCTTGGCGGAAACAAATGAAGCCCCTCGCTAAGAGAACCAGTTGCTCTGTACGGGCCCAGTGTAATATTATATCTTACGGATCAACTTCTGTCTTTTCTAGTCACTTTATTCCTAACTTGTTGCTCATACCGCTCCTAGACCCCACTACCAGGGCACAGGCCATCCATCATCATGCCATATCCACCTAGGAAATCGAATTCTGGTACCATACCCTTTACAGGGCAAAGCGAAAGGAGAAGACAACACGAAGAGAACAAATGTAAGGTGATATGACAAGAAACGATGGAGGACAACTAAAATGGACCACGATTCAAATTGACTGGTAAAGCAAGTCTAAAACCTAAGTACCAGTAAAACTGATCATTGCCCACAAAGAAATCTCGCTTTTGACTTTTATCTTGCCAACCAACTCTTCTATTTCTTTGAGGCTTTCTGGGCTGCCTTCGTGACCTTGCCTGCACCACCCTTCTCAGACTTAACAACCGATTTGATGACACCGACCGCAACGGTTTGGCGCATGTCACGGACAGCAAAGCGCCCTAGGGGTGGATAGTCGGTGAAAGCCTCAACGCACATAGGTTTGGACGGGACCATCTTGACGATAGCGGCATCACCAGACTTAACGAATTTGGGGCTGTTCTCAATAGACTTGCCAGTTCGGCGGTCAATTTTCTCCAGGAGCTCGCTGAACTTGCAGGCGATGTGCGCAGTGTGGCAGTCAAGGACAGGTGCGTAGCCTGCACCAACTTGGCCGGGATGGTTGAGAACGATAACCTGAGCATTGAAGGAGTCGGCGCCCTTAGGAGGATCGTTCTTGGAATCTCCTGCAACATTACCACGGCGAATTTCCTTAACAGACACGTTCTTGACGTTGAAGCCAACGTTGTCACCCGGGACACCCTCAACCAATTGCTCGTGGTGCATCTCGACGGACTTCACTTCAGTGGTGACACCAGCGGGAGCGAAGGTGACGACCATACCGGATTTGATGATGCCGGTTTCGACACGGCCGACGGGGACCGTTCCGATACCGCCAATCTTGTATACATCCTGGAGTGGAAGACGAAGAGGCTTGTCGGTGGGACGAGTGGGGGGATCAATAGAGTCGATTGCTTCAAGAAGGGTCTTGCCGGTCTTCGTCACCTTGGCGCCCGTATCACTCTTGCCTTCCTTCTCCCATCCCTTATACCAAGGGCAGTTTGTTGAGACCTCCACCATGTTGTCACCGTCGAAACCGGAGATGGGCACGAAAGCGACAGTTTTAGGATTATATCCGACTTTCTTGATAAAGTTGGAGACTTCCTTGATAATTTCGTTGTAACGAGCTTCCGACCATTTGGCGTTATCCTAGGGACTTTAGACTAGGGCAGTCGTGGAGAGTTTAAGGGGTACGACTTACCATCTTGTTAATGGCGACGATGAGTTGTTTCACACCTAGGGTATAGGCGAGAAGAGCATGCTCACGAGTTTGGCCATCTTTGGAGATACCGGCCTCAAACTCGCCGGTGCCGGCGGCGATGATAAGGATAGCGCAGTCAGCCTGGGATGTTCCAGTAATCATGTTCTTGATGAAATCACGATGCCCAGGCGCGTCTACAGGACATTGCGGTTAGCGATTCTTTCAGCCTTTCTGGTCCGTTACGACACGAGGCACCCACCAATGACAGTGACATAATATTTAGGAGTCTCGAATTTCCAAAGTGCGATATCGATAGTGATACCGCGTTCACGCTCGGCCTTTAGCTTGTCAAGTACCCAAGCATATTTGAAAGAACCCTTTCCCAACTCGGCAGCTTCCTATTGTAGATATCTGTTACCTTGATGTACCCTAAGAACCTCATGCAGAGAGAGAGAGAGAGAGAGAGAGAGAGAGAGAGAGAGGGAGCGAAAGAGGGCGGATAAATTCGCTGTGTGGAATGTTCTGACGGCCGATCGCGCAGGCTAACGTGAAAATTTTCATGACTCACCTTCTCGAACTTTTCGATGGTACGCTTGTCGATACCACCGCACTTATAGATCAAATGGCCTGAGTAGAGAAAAGTTGATGAGCGAGCGAAGGACCCGAGATGGATCTATAGAGCAGAGCTTACCGGTGGTGGTTGATTTTCCAGAATCGACATGACCTGCAATTTAGAGATAAGTAGGCGAGCGCAATATTTATTCTAGACCGGGGCGAAAACAACCTATGACGACCCTATAACCCAGATAATGATTGGTTAACTAAAGGCAGCTTGACGGGCAAGGGAAACTTACACGTTAATATGAGTCTTCTCTTTTCTGTTGATCAAAAAAGACGTTAGTACGGGGATGCGTTAAAGCGATCGCACAAAGAGCGGTGACTAACCCCATGATGAAAGCCTGGAGGTTGAACTGGTTGGAACGAAGAGTATTATTAAAACTAGGAGTCTACTACGTAGAGTTGCAGATAGGCGCAGTGTTGCCAGGTATGCTGATGAACTTGTCAGGCCTTACTGCAAAAATGCAGAGTAGAGGAGTAGACTCACCAAGACGGGGAAGGAAGAGGAGAAAACTTCGTCTGGCACGGCTTGGTGGGGGTATTTGTAGTGCCCCGCCAAATTTTCTTGGCGGCGGCGCTAAGCCAAATCCAGCCGCAGACAGTCACAGAGCGCACAACGAGGGTCTAAGAAGGAACGAAGCCCTCTCCCACTCTAGACAAATCTACCTTAGACAGTGCCCTAGCTGAGAAATGCGACTGTTCCTGGTACAGATGTAATGTTCTGTACGGCATAGCCCCACAGAGTCCTGTGGGGAATGGTCTAGTCACACGTCGGAATGCACGTACATATGCATATGCCCACAAAGCTGACCTCTAGCTGCACTTTCAGACTCTTCACCTCAAATCCTAGCAACTCGGGGTCAACGCGCTCCAGGCCAATCCGGCTTAGGAACCGTACCCTGGTCACGCCAAAACCATTTTACAAATGCCTATCAGGGAGACTAGCCACAACTACTACGCCATGTACCCTTTCTTTTACGCATGGATATGCAGCATGAATGCTTATCCACATACTAATGCTCAATGGGGTGCGCTCTGAAGTGGCGATTACTGAACCGTGGTGGGCAAACACCATACATACCGATGTGGGGTGAAGATCAAATGGGAAACAGATGGACTACACAGGAACTATTGTGTCTCATAAGTGTTCGACAACTTTTACCCCTAGCATATCTGGAAATTCCCACTTGCTCAACTTATTATCATTGAGGCCAACCATCTCGAAGGCTCCTGTGTAGCAATGCCATTACTGGTCGCACCCTTGGTTGCTTCGCCGTGGAGCCTAATCTGTCACTGGTGTTGTACTGTCCGAAGATCCCTTGACCCTTTTAGGTCAACGGCACCATACTCCACGAGCAAATCTACTATCGCTTCCTTTGGCCAGCTTTCTTTAGCGTAAAAGCCTTGCTCTTCCTGACCAGCTCGGAGCGCGCTCCCGTACCTTCCTCCAGAAGCGTCTGCCCCCGCCTCCAAAAGTATCCTTGCGATTGCACTTTTCTGCTGCTTGTCCCGTATTTGCCTCTCTGGGTATTAACTTCACTAGAGTTTCACTTCCACGTGTCGCAGTCTGCGACGCGGTTCCAAACTCCCCAAGTATATCGATTCCGGCCCCAGCCTCTTATAATAACATTGCGTTTTCCGCCGCTGAAAACGAACATGCGATATAAAGCGCGCAATCATAAAGGCCACCCACCTGAAGATTCGGGTCCGCTCCTCTTTCGAGTAGTAGCCCCATAAGCCGCCATCGCCCGTCCCAACACGCTGCGGCCACCAGCGGGGTGCGATATTTGCCGTCCCGAGTACCCACATCTGCACCGTTCTCCACTAGCAACCTCGCAACATTGTAATAGTCGTATTCCGCAGCATGGTGCAAAGCGGGTGTCTCCCTAGCTGTGCCCCTCCTTCTGAGAGCATTTCCGCAATTCCCTCGTGTTATAGTTCAGTTGGTTGCCATAGTGTGACAGCATATCTGCCCATAGGGTGATTGATATCCGCCCCTTTCTTGGGCAGAATCGATAACGTTTTCCTGACCGTGGCAGATATCGACGGGCTCATGTGGTCAGCGTGGTCATCCCTAAGTAAGCCCTAGGCTACTGTCGCTGCCAACCCATGCCATAACATCCTCCATATGCACCTATGTCTGCTCCAGCTAGCAGTAGTAGCCTAACAGCCTCTTCGTTTCCTTGAAAAGCCGTGAGTCGAAGGGTGCTATGATACTCACTTCCTGCCTGGCTAACGTCTTCCCCTTTCCGAAGAAGCAACTTGGGCATGTCTCGACTAATAGTGCCATATTCAACGGCCACGGAGCATCGACTTGTTAGTCCGCCGATTGCTCAGTAAGCCAGACTCCGGTTTCTTCCATTCGAAAACGGCGGGCGCTGTTGTGTGATACTCATGTCATAATTGAAACCTGCAATCTTGATTTTTTTCCAACTGCCTAGAGTCTAATCAAATCAGTTTCTAAGGTGTGAGCTACCTCCGTGTTGCCCTTCAGCCTTAGCAAATGTCCTAATCATGGCCTTGGTGCTTTCGATCTCTGATCCAACTCCCACCAAACTCGAATTCACTGACGTGAGGCGACTTTTATGTTCAAAAGTAAATAGGTGTGATATTTATGATCTGGGAGAAGGGATGTAGGTGATAGTGCCTTACAACCTAACTGCCTGAAGCACTCCGATGATGTTTGTCTTCCCAGTCCAAGGGCTGGAGGTGTTTATTTTAATACAGTCAGCTTTAAGAACCACATTAGCTTATGCTGTGCATCCGAGCAGTGGCAGTTTGCTGTAGTGGCGTCCTCCTCTAGGCCCTTTAGCAATGACCTGATCTTTTCCAGAAGACTTTGAATCTTTTCCAGGGCGTTCGGAACGTGGGACAGGGCATGGATCATGTTAGCTGCTCAATCGAAGAGCCGTAGAGGAGTCTGAATCCACACGCAATAGCCATGCAGCTATCAAGGCTTAGCTGGACACGACAGAAAGCTGTGGGCCTCACTAAACCGAATTTTAAGGACGGGATCTTGATTAGTAGTCGTTTCTGAAGTGGGATGCGGAAGCTTACCAGTAAGACTATAGAGCGCGAAGTATGGACGCTGTACGGCGTCCTCGATTACCAACCATCTCTCACCAAGTCTGCCTTTCAAAACGAAACCGAGTAATAACAATCTATCAAATCTCTATTTACATTTTTTTTTTTCAATAAAGAAATACAAGGCGTAGAAGTTGTCAACAGTTTCTTGGAACATGGTATTAAAACTATAATACGAGATGGTTAATATTGTGTGTACGCCCTGCAGGCTTGTTCTACGGAAAGTCTAGGCGTGGCATCCAGGAGTTGCAAATAAGGATTAGAAGAGCGCTCAGCTAAAGACCCAGATACTTCTAGATATCAATAGCTGGGCCTCATGGCTACCCCAACGTCGCTGAGGTTAGCTCACGGCTGTAGGTTACTTTTGGAGAGGCACAGATTCAATCGCAATCGGGTGACAGTGATGGGAGGTAACAAGACTTGTTATTTCCAAACCCTAAAGCACAAAACCAAGTCATCTCGAGGACTTCTCTCCGAAATCCCCGCAAGAGGAAGGGGGTGAGAGTAACCTGATGCGTAAAGACCTGTGAAGAAAGAATAGGACGAGCCAAATCCCCTTCCATAATGCAACGTTTGGGGGATGTTCCAATCTCAAAAGCGAGCCACTATCAAAGTCGTAGAAAAGACGGACTGATCCAACTGAGGGAAGCCAATGTCGACCGGGTTGGCAATTGGAATGGATATAATTTTATCCGCCCATTTCAAAACGCGATGTTCATATGAATGTAGGCTAAGCCGTTCATTCTGAGAAAGTCAATACTCAGTATTTAAAATCGATCCAATATGCGATTTAGGCCTGGGGTTTTTCAGATGGCCGAATCCTTCGCGCTCCTCCTTTCAGGCTCTTCACTCGCTGCAACAGTCCCTTTCCAATACCGTCCGGTGAAGACCCGTTCTCTGCAGTTGGTCTCCTCTCTAGCCCTTTTCTCGGAGAGCTTGGGGCTCGAGTTCTGCCGGTTTTCTCCTGGCCTGCAATAGCGATGCTCTCGCTCTTTCTATCCCAAGCAGAATCGTGGGTATTGAAGAATGGATTATTTTCATTGGCTTTCTTGGTACCCCCCGCAAGTGTTGGCTGGGGAGGATCCTCTTTGCCATCTTTTGTAGTCAATGCCGTACCTACTTCAAATGTTGGCTCGGGACTGATAACGCGACCTGATGGGCCAGTTCCCGGTTTGTTTATCCCCCTTATCTTCTGGGCCAATGATTTTTTCCTCTGCAGTCCCCCAGATTTGAGATTGGCTTCTGTCTCCGATTCCCTCCTCTGCATAGCAGTTCTGGAAGCGGGTGCGCCTTCTAGAAACGTAGATGTCCCCAGTCCAAGAGTCTCATCTCCGTGGACGGGGTCGACTCGCGCCGTAGCGTTAAAGGCCTCCGTCCTTTCCACGCCTGACCGGTATTTCCCGCCATAGCTCTGAGGATCTGCGCCACTTGCGGAGAAGTCGGTGAAGGCTTCTGCATCGCGATTTCCGTAGTATTGGCTATGATCGACGTTCTTCGGATCAATGGGCGCGCCACCGAGGGAGTTATTCGCGGATCCTTTCGGGAACGCCTGCATTGGCGCACGACGGGAGTTGCGATTGCGATGCGGGTTGCAGGCATCGAAAGGCCCATCATGGTGAAAGACTAGTCGAATAAGTTAGCGGGAACAAGAATGGCTGAGTGCGGTGGTACTCACGGCCAGTACCATAAATGCTAGTCACATCAAGCTTGTCGATGAGGTCAAGTCGTTGATTAGATTTCCTTGGTCTCGATCCGTGACGGTGTCCCTCACGACGACCGCCCTCAGGCATCTTACCCTCTCGCAAGCGTCGTTCTCTTCGCCGTCTTCGATCTTCCTCTGAGTCGAGTTTCGCACCGCGGCCATCCATAATAGAAGACTCGGAATTTCGCCGCGGTCGCCTGTCGCGGTGTTTTGGAGGCTCAAATGGGTCTGCGAAAATGTTCAAATCCGCTTGATCGCGTTCCGATCCTGGTAGGCGGCTGGTACGCTCAGCGTCGTATCTCGATGTCCGATGCCCACTAGGCGGCCTGGGCATCTGGCTGTTTTGGAAGCTATCACGCCGTGGCTCCGTCGGGATTCTATTCCTGCCCATTGACCCGGACGGCGGCTGGGTGCCAGAGCTTTTTGGTCGATCGTCTAGGGTAAGGTTTTCCTGGTTCATGTCAGGGCGGCCCACGAACAAACCTTAGTGGGCAATTGAGCTTACAAAGAGTTCTGCTGTGTGACCAGTCATGCGCGGCTGCTGTGGAAGCTCCTCTGAAAATGACATGGTTTTTTGAGGTGACTTTGGTGGTAGAAAGGCGTTGTTATCGTCGTCGTCCAAGACGTCTAGGAAAGGATTTCGTGAAACGGGACGGCTATTGAAGACGGGACTTAGCGGCGAAGGCACAGTGCCTAAAGACGCTGGCGACGCTGCACGGTTGCGAAATGGGTTGTTGGATGATAGTGCCGGAGTTTGGTCAAGAACGAGGTTGAGAGTGGGCTGGCGATCTGATTTAAGGATGTCAGGAAGGATGCCTGCTAGGCCAAAACGTGTTTTGGTGAGCGAGATAACGGAGCGTTGGAACCTTACCTGGGGCATTTGCTGGCTGGACGACTGACATGTTTGCTCACTTATCTGTATCCTTGCTGTGACCCTAAGTTGAACCCTGCTTTTCGTGCTCCAGTTCACCGAAAGGCACACAAGGGCTGGTGGCCGATCTAACGGGCTGAAATTGTTGATGGACAGGTTTCGCACGGAGCTCCTCTGTTGGGCTAGCGATCTTCTAAAGCCGGCGTGGCGAATAGATGCGCGGCCTGCTGCACACGTATTAACGGCGTAGATAGAACGTCTAAAGGAAAGATACTGTTGAGCCGATGACGAATATGGGGGCAGGGTCTGAATTTGATGAGTGTTGGGGATATTGTAGTTCTGAGTACGAAGCAGAGTAGAGTAAGTAGTCTTGTGCCTAGAATCTCCAGGGACGGGCCGCCCAAGGGGCAGGAGCGGAGGGGTCTGGTGTTTAGGGTTTAGTGCAACCAGGGCGTCGCCAACATCGTCGTCTTGTACTGAGTGTGAGACCAATCAGTCTCAGATTCCTCATTTCTTTGGCGTTCTCGCCAAGACACTAATGTCACCAGAGGACGGTGTAGTCACCACCTTTGCGCAATGGATGCACAGAATCTCGGGGAAACTATGGACACTGTCACCCAGGACGCGCGGGAGTCCTGCCGTCAAGAACCGCTCTATGGGGGGTTTACTCGCTTTGAGTTGGAGGTTGAGGTGAGCGTCTGTTTCAGTGTGATCCGGCAGGAGCTAAAATGTCATGCAGTTTGTCCAGTGCTTGTCGGTGCCGCGTGCAAAACGTCATCCAGGCCTTGGGATACAGCTAACGTCGGGAACAGAGGCAACCCTTGGTACCTGAATCATCTCGCGACTCAAAAGCTATTCGACAACCCAGCGTTCGTTGCCTATCTATCCTATCTACAATATTTCTCGCAGCCCGAGTACACCAAATATCTCATGTAAGTTTCGTTCCATCCAAGCCCGAGATGTTTGTTTTGGGGAGTAACAGTGGTAAGGTACCCGGGACCAACGTTAAAGGCGTTACAGCTGCTACAGCAGGAAAAGTTTAGACAGGATATCCTTAGCCCTGAGACTGTGGCTAGGATGATTGAGGCGAACCTGAGGGCAGTTGCCGGCGCGTCTACTGCTACTGGCGCAAACCCATCCATTCACACATGAGCAAAATATTACTTGCTAAGAAGAGTGCGAGCAGCTGCAAACGCAAGTACGTATGCACATGTCAGGGGTGCTCAGATAGACCGTTTTTGTGGTTCGTCCACGCTTTCTGGAGAATTGTTGTTGGTTGAAACCGCTCTTTAGACTCCTGCCATGCTAACCCAGCCCAGAGGGCATTTCAAGGTGTGACCAGAGCTTAGTTCTCTTTCCATCTTGTGCCACACTTCGTACACTGTCGGGGACATCAGCTTTCAAGGGTGTAGCTAGAACTGGGTAAAAACCACCCGTTTACCTTATAGAATGTCGTCATGGGTTCATCTGCGCTTCTTATTTGCACCATGTAGAAGAATGCCTTGTCACCTCC
Organism: Geoglossum cookeanum; assembly: GCA_021527025.2. NCBI lineage: Eukaryota > Fungi > Ascomycota > Geoglossomycetes > Geoglossales > Geoglossaceae > Geoglossum > Geoglossum cookeanum. Next base: position 52,117 of record JAJDFF020000125.1, read on the forward strand.
ACAATCTTGCGCGGGACACTGTGCTGGTCCGACCTCAGCAACTGCGGGGGTTTCTTAGTAGATTTCAGGTACGCACCGTCTGTTTGGTCGACATTATCCCAAGCTCCAGCGCCACCCATGACATCCTCTACTACTTTCCGCTTTATCATGCGACGTTCGTAGTAGCGTTTGTCAAGGGTGAACTGGTATGGGCAGGTTTTGCATTGCAGGCGATTGACACCATCGGGGTAGTCGTCGTCATTTGCGCTGCGAGACACAGTCAAGGTATTCGAGCAAGCTGGACAAACTGGGTAGAGCGTTATGAGAGCATGCGATGAAAATCATAGTTGGGAGAGACACCTACAGAGCAACATTCTGTGGACCCGCCGATGATATACCGACAATGTGCGGAGTAACAAGTGAAGCGCTATAAGCGAGATTGTGACAGAGCCTCAATCACGGAAATAGCTGAAGACGCGTTCCTGTTTCTGTCGAGCAAACCAACCCTTGTGAGGAGCGCCACAACAAAGCGAAGAACAGCGATCTCGAATCCCTAGTCATCGCCTGGACAACCAAGTCTTAACAACACCTGTCAAGCCTCAGGTGCAAGTGTTGCGACTGTCCTGCTTGCAGGGTAAACACCAGGCCTCCGCTGAAATCGGACGTTAACATTTCTGCTCACGCTCATTAGCTTCCTGTATCTAGCCTGAAATATTGCGACCCACGATGTCAGAGGGAGAGCATGATGTATGTTACCGAGCACATATTATACTGGCCTCCAGCGGTTACTCCATAAGGTAGCTAATGTTCTTATAGGGCGCAAGCCCAAGAGAGCAAGCTCTTGAAGCATGTCGCCGGAACAATACCGAACTTCTTCTAGATGTCATTGACGGATTTGTCAAAAAACCTTCCGACAAAACTCTTAAGAAGCGCAGTCATGAGGAGGAAATTGCAGATCTCTTGAATAATGCTGTTGATGGGATTGGAAATCATTGTCTACACCTTGCAGCTACGTATGGAAGTTGTAAGTTTTACTTGGTTGCCTCTTATCTATACAAAACTAGGCTACGCACTTCCTAACAAATTAAATGCTTATAGACGAAGTTATGGATATACTTCTTGACCAAGAGGGTTTAGAGGTTGATCCCTTGGATAGAATGGAAAAGGATACACCTTTGCACAAGGCTGTTCGATTCGTCAATGACTTACCGGGGGAAGAATGGAAAGAGGGAAAACAATTTGTGGAGATTCTACTTGATGCTGGTGCTGACCCCAGGTAATTAATTTCCCGCTGACCCAAGCGTTCCCACAACTATCTAGCTAACTGCTTTCAAGAGTCCGTAACAAAGCAAAACTCAAACCAGCTGAGCTGGTGGATCCACGCAACCTTGAGCTCCGCAAAATACTCCAAAAAGGTGAATATTTAATGACCGTTGGAGCAAACGAGTTAGCCAATAACGATGAAGGCGATGACAACGACGAGGCTCACAATAGCGCGAGCGATAGCGAGTAAATGAGTTCCCATGCATAGCCGTTGGGTTGTTTTTACCGCTGCGATTCTTCATGTCACTTGCCACAATGACTCTGATTCTCCTCAAGAACACAACCTTTCCTTGTGTTTGTGTTCAAGCATTGTTCACATAGAGAGCGTTTGTAGTTCTGCTCTGTTTCTGTGTTCTTGCTCATAGTGTTGCGCCTTGTTAGATATGCTTTATGCCCCCTTAGAATTAGCACCGAAATGCAGGAGATAGAAACATTACATAATCGCTCAAATTACGCGTCTCACAACAAAAACGCGCTTTCGTCTATCAAGTTCAGCGAAGCTATGCCTCTCCTACGCAAGCGTCGAGCAGTACGTTATGGCTTCAGGTTCAATATATACACCGCACTAACTATAACACTGCGGTAGGTGGAAGAGAATATCTCCGATGAAGGGTCCGAAGTGACCCCCCCCCAGAGACGGCAAAGGCAACCAGCAGCGGCACCGCGCCAACAACGCCGACGACCAGTAGATGACGATGGAGATCGCGATGGCGACAACTCAGATGAGATGAGAATAGATGAGGATGCGGTGGTTGAAGATGGAGCTACGCAAGGTCCTGGTGGTGGATCGACGGCGGACCAGTTGGCTAAGAAGATGGTAAGACTTGCGCTTGCGTGTGAGTTCTCCCGGCAGCCAATTCGAAGGGCGGATATCAGTACAAAAGGTTAGTCTAGATTTCGTGCTCGCTCTATCGATCTGCTCTGCTCCATATATCGGCTCGTTTAGTCTAACGCCCGGTTAGTTTTAGGCCCAGACGGCAGGCGGTTTAAGCAAGTGTTTGAGGAAGCACAGAAACAGCTGCGGGACAAATTCGGTATGGAAATGACTGAGCTGCCTATTCGAGAAAAGGTTACTATATCACAGAGACGGGGTATGGTGTCCATCTGACGATCATTGAATCGACACTGACGATATCCCGCAGCTGCCCAACGGACGGAAAAGGCAGCAACGACGTCAAAGACCTATGTCCTTACATCTACCTTATCGCCAAAATACCGATCTCTGCTGCCCCCGCCTCAAGCGCCTACAATTAACCTGGAATCGTCATACATTGGTCTCTACACGTTCCTCGTATCTGTGATTTCATTGTCAGGCGGATCAATTGCCGAAGCAAAGCTTGAGCGGTACTTAAAGCGCACGAACGCAGACCAGTACACACCCGTAGACAAGACGGAAAAACTACTGCATCGCCTCTGCAAAGAAGGTTATCTAATGCGAATAAAGGAGTCTAGTGGTGGTGAAGAGGTCGTCGAGTACATGGTTGGGCCGAGGGGTAAGGTCGAAGTGGGTAGCGGAGGGGTTGCGGGGCTAGTGAAGGGTGTGTATGGTGAAAGTGCAACGGAAGATCTAGACGCGCGGATAAGGAGGAGTATGGGACTAAATGAGAAGACGAAGAAAGCAAGCGGTAGAGAGGGTCCGCATCGACACGGCGGAGACGACGCAAGAAATGCTGGAGGTCAACGAAGAAACATGGCGGGGCGCGGAGAGTTAGAAGGGTCTAGTGATGAAGACTAGAAGGGGCCTCCCGCCGAAGAAAGGGTTTATCAATAATTACTCAATAGCTCCGGGTCGCAATGCTTCGCTGTAGATATTTTAGCCACCAAACCTTGCCCAAGCCTCAATATGTCAGGAACGTAGCGACCCCACCATCCAGTCGATTGTCTATTGAGTGCGTTTCAGTAACGTCTGCCATTTTAATGCTCGTGATGAGGTCGTTCGAGTAGCACCATATACACAACATGCAAGCATTTGGTAATTTCCCTCCGGTTATTTGTGTGAATGGGAATCGTTCTCGAGTTCTGACCTCACGGCTGCAGTAGTCCCCAAGAACCGCCGTGTGAGTAGATGGACTTCAAGAAACATGCTTTCGCAACCTAACAAGGCTAGCTGGACGTGTAGCCTAAGTTCGAATCCACCCTGAAGGTACGTGATAAGATTGCGATAAATATGTGTGTCAGCCTGTTAACAGGACTTCTGCTGGCTAGATAATCGATCTCAACAACGTTCCTCTGGTTTCCGGTAGCTCCTTTGTGAAATGGTCTATACCGTTCTCCACAGCTGCGGACCATCGCGGCCGAACCCCAAAATCCGCCATCAAGGACCACAAAGTAGTCTGGGATTACGAGAGGACATTCCAGGCCCGTCTGACCATCGACAAGAATAACATGCTGCAAGGCCCTGATATCCAGTTCGAGGTCATTCAGGAATACTACTCTGGAGCGAGAGGAGAGAGGATTACACTGGGAACTCTAAAATTGGATCTGGCTGAATACGTTGAGGGAGCCGATGGAGAAGGTGAAGAGGGTATCTCTAGGAGGTTTTTGATGCGCGACAGCAAAATCAACAGCACCTTGAAAGTATGTATAGCTTGTCTAACCTGCGTGCTTCCCTAATGGGTTCTGCACAGATTTCTATTTCTATGAGGCAGTTAGACGGCGATAGGACGTTCATTCCGTAAGCCAGTCCCGCCATATCCCCCATCTTCTGCGTCCTGACAGACTCCAAGCCCGCCCCTCAAGACTGCACCTGTATTTGGTGGGATTGCCGGCATAGCTGCAGTTGAACCGGGAGATCACGATGACTCCAACTGTAAGATCGCCCTCAATATTTCAGCGGGCCCACGACTTCCTCGGTCGCCCAAGCCATTATACTGACTCTCTTAGATATCCCTTCGCTGGCTAACAAGTCCCGCGAAATCCGCGAGATGCAAGACATGTACCGCCGCACTCTCGTAGCCTCCTGGTCCTGCCAGGCCGGCGAGCTCCCTGCTGATGAATGCATCGAGAGCATATTCGCCGGTGGCGACGGCTGGCGGGACAAAGACGCTGTATCTAAACCCCCACTCTCTCGAGAAAAGCAGGGCTATGCCGATGAAGATATTGACTGGATCAGCGATGTTGAGAATACAGGTAGGAAAGACCAGGATCACCAAAGGAGGCAGAGGACAGGCGGCATTGCGAAAGCGAGATCTGGAGGTGGCCAGGGACATGTGAGGGGCGTGGGAGAGCATGGGAGTATCGGGGATGCGAGGAGTAGGGGTACTCCACGCCGGGACGGAACCAGTGGGTCTGGGGGAGGAGGGGGAAGAAACAGCAGCAGACCCTCGCATGAAATCGACGAGCTAGACGTTAGGGAGGACTTGAAGTGCTGGAGCCTGCCGTCCGGCAGCAAATAGAATTATTATAGTACACAACATTTAACCCCCCATTTGCTGCTCCATCCTACCAACGCAAAACCCAAATAAAACATATAAAATAAAAAATAATAAATAAAACACCGACACAACTCAGATCTATCCCAATCACCAACCTAACCAACCCCCTTCCAGCGTTTTACTATTTTCTTTTTCTTTTTTTTTTTTTAAATCTTTTTATTCGTCAGCCACCGCAACCTCCAACTCCCTCTCTATCCGTATTGGTATTGGTATAAAGCTTCTCTTGCCCTGTCCTATCTCGTCTGCCTCACATTACCCTTCTCTAAGCCTACTTCTGTATGTGATTGATGCACGTGTGTGGGTGAAACTGTTCCCGTTTTTTTTTGTTGTTGTTGTTGCGGTGTTTGGTGTGCTTTGGTCATGCCGTGGGGTTGTGTGTGTGTCGGAGGTATGGGCTCTTAGGAGGTTGTGCGTGATGACGCTTAGAGGGATGTGCTTGGACTTTTGGACTTTGGGGGTGTGTGCGTTTGTCTTGGAAAAGGGCTGGGGCTCTTGCTAGTGTCTGCTTCTCTGGATTTACGGGTCATAGATAATGCAAGTGTTTTTTTATTCAGTACATACATACGAACGCGCCAATGTATTGAGGCGAAAATGTGGCGGGTATCCATCTAATGCCCCATACTCATGCCCAAGACCAATTATTACTAACGAAAAACAGAACCCATGTGAACAATAAAACAAACAGTCCCAAGAGTGTCATCCAATCTACCCATTCTCAGCCTTGAACTCCGTGCTGAATGTCTGTTCCCTGGTGGCTGCGTGGTTGTGATAGTCGTAGCCTTCATATCATGTAAATCTAGGTCTAAATCTTTACGACGTTCCTGCAAAGGGGACCCTCCTCTTCTGCATTCGAGCCGACCTTCTCATCGGTTGCGGGGGCGCTGTAGTGGGCTTCTTCTTGTTGCTCATTTTTGGGGGGGATTTCCTCTCCCGCGCCTTCGGTGGGCTCTTCGGTGTCTTCTTTTTGGCCTTGCTCTTGGGGTTGGGCGAGGGACGGGCAGGTAGCACCAGCTTGATGCTCGGCCGCACCGCCAAGACTACTGAATTCCTTACAACTCCGTCTTCGTCGCTCGTGCCCCCGGTGTGCGCTTCATTTTCCGAGATGGCAAAGTTGTCCAGCTCCGAGTCGTCGTCTGTGGTGTCCCCAGTGTGGTAGTAGCTCGGACACTCGATAGACATAGGGTACGCGGGATCCGCCCACCCTGTGGTGCCCCTTCTTTTCGCGATGACCTCTCGCGCGGCGTAGTGCGCATTACCTGAGCTGTCTTCTGGGTAATAGTTTCGGCAAGACGGTGTCGTACTCTCTAGGCTGTAGTTGCCGTCTCTGCTGAAGAAGAGAGCGTTATTGCTGGCATGGTGGGAGATAGCAATAAGGGTTTGGGCTGCGCTGATGTCCAAGGGGTCTGCGGGCTCAATGGCCGTCGGGTATGAAGGTCCGAATCCTTTCTTGAGTGAATCGAATAGCTCGTACTCGTCCTTACAGAGGGAAACGAGTCCTTTGGCGGCGGCGAACTTCTCCCTAAGATTTTCCATTCTTAGTGCGAGGCTCTCCCAATCAGGGTGAGTCCCATCGTTTGCGTTGTATTTAGAGGTCTTAGGCATTGTTGGTGGTAGTGGCTGGTAAGAGTGGTAGTGCTCTGGCTTTCGTATTCTTTGGGGAAATTGAAGAGGGAGCGCCTTTGGTAGTCAGGGAGGATCTGGGAGAATAAAGCGCTGTTGAGGAGGCGCGGGCGGCATATCATGATCTTTATAGGACGCCCAGACCGCCCGATCACCCTCCATAAGAGCATTGTGTTGGGAACTCGGAAGGCCCAACAGCGTGGTGGGTTTACGTCGACTATTGTTGTTGAATGACCCAGCGGCCGAGTGGTGCCGAGGGACTGGTAAGCTACTAGACCCACATGGCCGAATACGGTGATATTGAGCGTCTTGATACGAGACAAAGTGTAATGACTTCGACCTCGATTGATGCCACGGCCGAGTGACCCACAGTGATGAGGACCTCGTGACTTCCCGGAACGGTAATCCACATGCGGTATGGCCAGGGACGGATTGATGTGGATAAGCTCACGGTTTCTGGTGCTTTGGGGTGGTATTATATTCTGACGAAAGCGAAATAACTGGCAAAACAGGACTCTTGGAGGATACTGGATCCGCGTTGGGAGGATTTAGTGGCGTGTGGTATGTATAATAATACCTCTGAGTGGAATATCTAACAGAGTGGTCCTAGGGCGGGGGGGAATTGAAGATTGAATTTTTCTTTTAACTTTCTTCCGCCATATTGCCCGCCGTATCCCCTGTTGTGAAAATGGCGGTCGTCTCTCTTCCTGCTTATTACCGCTCTCCTGCCAGGCCCCATCCATTGCATTGGATATCCTTCAATTGCCTCTATGCGCTTCCCTTATGTCACTATGTCTCGGCAGTTCCCAACAGCACACCATCGGGCTGTACTGGTTCAGTAACGCCGCCATTTGCCGAGGGACATTTTGGACTTGAGTCTTCGATTTCAGTAACCAAACGACGAGCGTCATCGAAAAAGGCCGGGAAATCCAGTGGTAATTCGGAAATAGAGCATTTGTCTACCCCAGGTTTGTTTCTAGCCATCGTCATTAGGAGTTCTTTCCTTCTCCCGCGAACCTTTCCCGAATTGGTATCTGAATACGTAACTCTCCAGCCGTGGTAGTCGAATTCTACCCTGTGTTGAACGTCCAGTCCTACCAAGTTATACTGGACAAGTCCGCCTTGCTCTCCGACATCGTCATCGAGTTCGAGCTCCGGGGCGGATATTCCCCGAGTAAGCCTCTTAGGTACTTGTAGCTCTACATAGGGTGGAGCGCCGGGCGTCCGTACGCCGTCGACCTGCAACTCGCCTGACTTTACAAACTCCTTGACCTTTCTGTCTAAAAGAGGACTTAAGAGTGTAAAGTTAGTCCGTCTACTGAATCTCAGATCTGCATGCATACTCGGTAGCATGAGGTCCGCAATATTCTCCTCTACGACGGCCTGAACAACCGACAGTTGGGGTTCGCCAGTATCTTCACTGATCAGCGAAGATATCTCGATATGAGGAAACTTGGTGATGTTCTCAATACCCGAGGACATCCACGGCGACGGGATAAGTCGCATAGAGAGATATTGTCTACTCACGGTCTCCAATGGTTGCATAATACGAAGCAGGTCTGGCACCCCAGAGAAGCCAGATAGAAACGACCTGTTTTTGGCGTCCATTGACAGGAGTCCCTTCAGTTGCATCGGGTGTACTAGTGGCAGCCCGGTAGTGTTGTGAATAATCTGACCAAGTTTGACGCTGACAATAGAGGCTGGATGGGCCGACCATCTAATAGGGGGCCCTGGATTTTCCGCCTTTCCGCTGTGCTGCACTGTCTGCGCTGATATAGGCGGGAGACCTGTAGTTTCTTCTCCCTTGCCTATTATAGCACCGCCGTTATGCGAACCATAGGCTGTGTTTCCCAGTTCTACCGGTTGTAGGAACGCCCACATCTGTTTTATAGTCGACTCGCTGCTCGTGGTAACCATATTCTTGCTTACTCCTTTTGGTCGTATGTCGTCGGCGAAGTCCCTATCTACTTGCGGAATTTCTTTTCCCGTGGCTAGCGCAAATCTACACCTAGACCACTGTATAGCCCTCTCGTTCAAAGGTAGTTCAGTGTCCGGATTAGTCCGACACAACACCAGTGAGCCAGCGGCTGAACCGATGTCAGTAAAAACCGCGGACTTAGAGTAGTTGGGCAATTCCAGCCGGGCAAGTAAAAGGCGTCTCGCTTTTTCTAGATTGGCTGTTTTCCAGCTCCAGTAGTAGATATTGATCTGTAGCGTTGATAAGCCAAGTCGGGAAGCCAAGTTGGGAAGGTGGAGGGGGCATCGGAAGGAAGTCCAACCTTGTTTCTATCCAATGCTCTCTCGATCTCCGTGTCAGTAGATCGGCTTATCGCCTCTATTATGGATTCCTCAATTGCGTCTACTCTAGAAGTACCCTCTCGCAGAGACAGGAACGGAGCTAGATCGAATTCTGCACAAACAATAGACTTGACTGTTTCCTTTAGGGCAAGAACAAGATTTTGCGCGTCATACCTCCGTCCCGTTACCTGGACAATTCTGCGGGATCGAGAGACGCCGACTTGGCAATTGTACGTTTCTGAGAAACGCTGCATTAAAGAATTCCCTGTAATCGAACGGTTACTATGTGGCGGGCAAAAGAATATAGGTATTTCGGCTCTTACTTTCGCGTAGGAGCAAAGATAACTCGCGGTGCCCAAGACAGAGTTCTATTTGGCCAATGGACTCATACTCTTCTTCGGTTTGGACATTCCAGCACCTCCTCAACACACGCTCTGCGAGTTTCCGCTTCCTTGTAAGATTCCGTGCAGAAGCAGAGCTTGCACCCGTGTCTACTGGAGGATTAGGCCTCGGAACTAGCGCCGGTGTCCACTCTGTCTCCTCCAGATGTACTGGCCTTTTTATCTTCTCGGTAGGATGTCTTGGAGGTTGTTTGGCTTCAAAGCTGTGTATGTAGCCGGTCAACTGCGCGGTGGTAAACCCTTTGCATAGCTCATCAGCTAGCTTTGAGAAGTCCTCCTGAGAGAGGACAGTAGCAGGGCTGAGCTGTAGCGCCTCAATGTTCGCATTTACATCTTCCTGACTTATGAGGCCGCGCTCCGCTTCCAGTTTTGCGAGCAATTCTATCAGAGTTGGGTTCCCTGTGTCAGGCGTCTCCCTATCCGTGGTGTTCAGATTTACCGGTGGCCTAGAATCGTGCAACCTTGGGTCTCGCAGAATTATAACCTGGGCAGGCTCTCCTAGTGCCTCAGTCTGCAGGTCGGCAACGCTTTCTAGCATATGACGACTCTTGTGTCCTCGGAGCTTTATTGGTTTATTTGGTGATCCCCACCGCCTCTCCTTTGGGGGCTCCCACTTCTCTAGGTCCCTGTCGGCAGTCTGCTCGAAGGTCGGTTGCGTGGTTGCGCGGGCTAACAAGCCTGAGGATGTGAACCATTTTGACTGTAAAGGGGTAGCTATTTGCCGTGTGGATGGGGCGCTACGGCTGGGATGAAGCTGACATCTGAGACATATCTTCAGCCTTGTGGGGGTTGTTCTAGACATGGGCGCTGAAATTGATTCCTGCCTGACGATCTACTACGGCAGTGTGTTGTTGTGTAGTGGAAATGGATATTTTCGCTTACATAATCAAACCGATTCCTGAACCAACTTAGTTACAATTCCCCTGTTACATATATGGGTATGCGTTTATGTGTCCCGGTGTTTCCGTTTTTGAAAATGGCCTTTTTCTACTGGTGTTGTGGTGGCTGTCCTCGGGTATGAATAGCTACTCTGTCAAGGCAGTACTCGAGGTGGCCTAACTATCAGGACGACGTTAAAGCAAAATTCTTACAGTTAGTAATGACTAGAAAGGCTAACTCTGATATCTACGAGTACTGCTTGATAGGAATGTTCTCTATGATATAGTAGGACAAAGGGTCTATCCCCCCTATGCATATCACAGCTCTGAGAGCACTCAGTCAGGCAGCCTTTAATAGCTCCTCCGTTAGGGTCCGGCAACGAGGGATAATCGGTCGTGATTGTGCAGTTTAGGGGAATGCGCTGTTGAGGGATATCCCGTCCTGTTATCTGGGATTAGGTAGATCCTAGCAAGAGAATAAACATTATCCCTAAAGATTTAAAGACTCACTACGCAGTCCCACCCACCCCACCTCCCTTCCCTTCCTCCGGCCCTCTCTCCGAGTACCTCTACCACTCCAACCATCCTCCCTACGGCTTTCCCCAAAACCCTATCCTCCACGTCGTTACCGCACTTCGGCACCTTAGACAAATAAACTCGCATATCGACACAGAATCCGAAGCTTCGCCCGAGGGCAGGACGGTAGGTCGGGGGATTGGAGAATATGGACGTCGGGTGGCCGGTGGAGCTAGCGGGGTTGGGCATAGGGTAGGCGGAGTTGAGGAGGATGGTGCAGATACCATGGGAGGTGGTTAGATGGTGGAGAGTTCGGAGAAGGGAGTGGAGGAGGGAGAGGGCTGGAAGAGTTAGTATGGGGGAAAACTGAGAGCAAAAAGGGGCATTACCGGTCATTTGGGAGGTTTGCATAAGGGCTGTGAAGAGAGGAGTAAGGAGGTCGACTAGGAGGAGAGCAGATGGCGGATTTGATGAGTTAGATTTGGAAGGATCGGCTCTGCCGCCATTATCGTAGTCATCTGTGCTCTCGCCCTCACTATCTGCAATTTCCAAAGCGTCCGCTGTTTTGGGGGCTGCTCTCAGCTCCCGAAGTCCCTTCCCCACCTCCTCCACCCCCTCACACAGTCCCCACACGTCGAAAACCCTCATAACCATTACCCTTTCTAACACTCCCTCCACCTTCTCCATATCCCGACCCAGTCTAGCCTGCACAACATCCCGCAGGAAATAAGGCGGGGAGTGTATCCCCGAAGTGTCAATTATTGCGACGCGTGCGACAGGGGAGGAGAGGAGGTGCGTGGTGAGGATGTGGAGAGCGATCTGTTGGTTGTTATTGGCATTGGGTTGGTTTTTGGGAATGTTGACAGGGACAAACGAGTGTCTTGCCGGTCCCGCGAGCGCCCTCTAGAGCGGTTATTTGGCCGTAGGAAAGGCCGCCTTGAAGGGCGTGGTCAATAGAGGGGCAGCCGGTGCCAACTTTTGAGATTGACGTTTCGGTTTGCTCATCGAGGAGGTAGAGGGCGGGAATTGGCGGGACAGGCTGTATGGTGGACATGCTTTGGTGGAGCTTGGCTGCATCGAGCCTTTTTGGTATGTAGTGGTTGTTGCACCGCGGAGTGATGTTGATCTGGGGTCACCCCCGCCGGTGGATGTCATATGCTGCGACACTTGGTAATGCTTCTTGCATGCGTAATTGTGTCGAGAATGGCACATACAGTTCGCCGGCTAGGAGGGGTACTTGCGTATTCATGGGTATATAGCATATATCGACTATATATTACTGGAAACCCCTTCCCGTGAGAGAAGCTTATCGTTCTATTGCTACATGTAGCGACCCAAAATATCCACACTAGCCGCCTAATAAGATGATGCTCAGTCTCCTTCATATTCAACAACTTCCACCCTACCCTCCCTCTCCCCCTCCTCCTCCTTAACAGCCCTCAGCTTCGCCCTCTCTCTCAAAGTTTTCTCCTCCTGCTTCAAACCCCCAATCCGCTCGGCAATACTCACCTCTTCAAAGCGGATATCTGTCATCTGGATGTTCCGCCATACCTTGTGCCGGTCACAGCGTTTTTTCGGACAGACGCCCGCGCCAATTCGTGAGTTGGGATGGTGGCCGTGGGGGTCTTCTTCCGTATGCGGTTGATGTTGTTGATGGTGGTCTTCAGCGTCAGTTTCGGTGGGTGGGGGCCCGAGAGTATTCGAGTCGAACGCGACTCGTCCTTCCTCGCTGTCTCGCCAAGTGAGAAATTCGTCTTCGCTCCAGCTCAAACGCGAGTCGAAGCCACATATATCCTTCATACCGAGTTCTGCTGCCACTCTCTTCGCTCTGTCCTTGACCAACTGTACAAATCTCTCTCGATCTTTCAAGCCTTGTTTTCTCATCGCCAAATTACCTTTCTCTGTCGCGATTTCTCCCAGTCTTTTCATCTCATCGCCGTTGTAGACCATTGCCTGTCCACTTCCATCTCGATCTCTATCCTCAGGGCTGATCGTCGGCGGCGGACTAAGGACACCCTCACCTAGCTTCCTAAAGTCCCCGACGTCTTTAACGCTCTTTGTCACAGCCGTTAATTGTCCTTTGTTTAGAGCACTGCCCACACTGCCCGCAAGCGGGTTCCTGCTGGGGCTTCTCGATGACTCGCGGGACGATTCATCGTCCCTCTTCCGCTTCCTGACCCTTTGTGCATTGTATAGCATGAATTCCCGACCATGGGCATCGCTACAGTATTTGCTGAGATCCTTCTTTGACAGGCGGGCGGGTCTTCGGCAACCGTGGAGACGACACATGGGTTTCCACGTTGTAACTCCCTTACCGTCTTTCTCGCAATTGGGGCCTGGATCACCGGAGGCAGTTAGTGGACGATGTAGGGAGCCTGGGTAGTCGCAGATGGGATAGACATACAGATGTACTTATCAATCAAATCGCCATCTTCTTGTTTGATATTGACACATGCTCCATGGAACCAATCTTCGCACCCACCGTCACACCCAATCATCCAAGTATGACTATCAGGCCTGCGACAGATACAGTACAGCTCCACCCCCTCTTCGTACTCTTCTGGTGCGGGTGAGCTAGAAGCCTGCGCTGGTACTGGGGTAGAAGATTGCTTCCTAGCGCTAACAGCAGGTGTCTTAGAAGTGCGGGACGAGGTAGGCGCAGCGGAGCTTCTGCCAGACTGAGGCTCATCGAGGCTGTCAGAATCGAGCTTCCGTTTTTTCTTTTGCGGTTTCTTAACTACTGATGCTGTGCCTCTTTTCGCTGCGGCCGACTTGGGCGCGGTGGATTTTTTGCCCGCTGGCTTCGAAGTGGAAGGTGTTCCGCGAAAGGGTGTGCCGCGCATAGGTGTATCGCGAGTTGGTGTTGAGGCTCCCGTTGAAGGTGGATTCATGATGCTTTCCTCTCTTCCATGGACGAATTCAGGAACGGCTTTCGGGGATGGGGCGTCCGCGTTGGGCGATACCGATGGATCCCCCCGTGGTGGCGACGATTGCGCTATTGTAGGAGCCGGTGTTGCCTCTCGGGAGGTGGTTGAAGCCTCAGTCTTTACTTGAAGCATTGGTGAATGTATCGACTCATCTTGAGCTGGCGGGGATGATTGTCGAATCTGAGGTGTAAGTGAGGTGTTTTGGGCGACCGTAGGTTCTTGACCATTGATTTCGTAGCGAACGTCCTCCATCTCATCGTTGCCGGCTGCTTCCTCGATGACGACGGGGGAGGTAAGGGGCCCTGGGTTAGCTGCATGGAAATGAAATTCTGGCTCTTGCTTTGGCGGTGTGATTTGAGCAGATTGTTCATTCAAGATGGCCGGATGTATCTGTATCGGCGCTAGTATCGGTGGAGGCGACGTTGTCCGCTGCGCCCACGATGGTTTTGTCTCTGTAACGGGTGAGTGTGAAGGGTGGTGGTACTGATCGAGTGTTGGGGAGAAGGGTAGCTGTGAGCTCTGTGGCGGCGAAGGCTCGACGGGAGTAGCAGGAGGTCCGTAGTTAGTCAGTATCGATGACCCGGAGTAGGTTCGGGAGTGTCTACAGGAGTGATTTTGGTGCTGTGGCGTGTAATCCGGTTCTGATCCGCAATTGCCATGTCGAGGATTTCCCGCCGTGGATGACAGCTGCGGGTAGGCGTCGACTACATCTCGATTGACGCCGCCGGTAGGATAATCATTGTAACTGGTGTGTCGCGAATGGCGCGGCGCGGATTGCCTGTCAAGAGCCGGGATGTGAGGAGGAGGGGGAGGAGGAGGAGGTTGTTGTTGTTGTTGATGTTGTTGCTGTTGTGATGGCGACGGCAATTTCTCGTAAAAGGTCGGTGACGGAGGGTCGGAGTTTGGCGCTGGGTTCAGCAGCTCCGACAGCTTGAACGCCATCTCGGATCGATTCCCTATGGTGATGGACTATAACCGGAACAATAACAGCGACGCGAGGTAACGCAGTCGTGGCTGGCGCATTGTCGTTGGATTGCCAGCGACGGTGACGATGAGGAGGGTTCTTGGGCTGGGTGAAGGTGAAGGTCTATCGAATGATACGCGGCGACAGAAAAGAATTTGGAGTAGCGAGCGATCTCTCCAGCGCAGGATTGGAAGACGGCGGGCGATGGGGAAGTGGGAAAGTGGGCAGGTGCACCGGGGGGCTGGCCGTGATTGGAGCGTGGGCGGGAGATCAAGAGGTGGGGAAGGAAGAGGAAAGGCGCACAATGCGCCCGGGAGAACTTTGGGTGCGGACTAGGGAGGATAGGGTTGAGACCAGGCTGCTGGGATGAGAGCGTGTCCTATGGCAGTCCAGGCTGCGGTCCTCCAGTACTACGGTCCCTGCTACGGTCCATGCCAGTGTGTCCGTCTCCTAATACTTACTCCTCCTGTAGGGTAGGATGTTGTGAGCAGGTAAGGGCAATAGTGTACACACATACGTACACATGCTATCCATCCATCCACCCATCCATCCATACACACCGCCAGGACTAGCAGGCAAGTAATGCTGTGCTGCGGTAATACACGCTGTCCTGAACTGACCCACTGGCCTGTTTTCCCTCCCGTTTCCAGCCCATCCGGTCCCTCTAATCACATCACATTCACCCCGACACTGCAGCTGCATATTGCAATATGCACTGTGGCTGCAACTCGGTCGTACACTCTCCTCCCTATCTCGCACTTATCGCTACTCAGGAGAACTGAGAGAGTAGGAGAGGTACTTGTACAATGGGCTCCCTTGAGGATCAGGTGGCAGATCTCGTCCTCAACACCTTTGACGGTTTGCCAGCGAAACGGAAGCCGAGACCGACGAGGGAGGATGGCACGAGCGAGTGGGTGCCGTTGGCTGGTATAGTGCTTTCGCGAGGTATGGAGCCCGTTCAGCCAGCTTGCGTTTGACTGCGTTTGACTGCGTTTGAATGCGTTCGTCTGCGTTTGACTGCGAATCGTGGAGAGATTGCTTCTTACATGATGCCCTCAGGAGTAAGGCAATGAATTGTCCTGCGCGTCACTGGCGTGAGTCTTCAGACTCTCATTTTTCCTCCCCTCATTCCAATTTCGACTCTCCGCGTTGCGCAGCGGCTAACCTAGCGTAGGACCGGAATGAAATGTCTACCCCGATCAAAGGTCCCGCTGGCAAACGGCTTCGTGCTGCATGATTGGCACGCAGAGGTGCTTGCAATTCGTTCTTTCAACAGGTTCGCACACTCGGCCGTGTACATACTACTACCGCGCCTTATACCTCAGCTAACCTATTTTCAGGTTCCTCATTCAAGAGTGCTGCGATCTTGTAGCTTCCTCCCGCCCATCTTCGACCTTCATCAGACGGCGCTCCGAACACGAGATCTCCGATGCGGATTGTCAGCCCTTTACCATTAAGGGAGATACGCGAATCCATATGTATTGTTCTGAAGCGCCATGTGAGTTCTGGATGCTTGAATTGGGACGCTCCAAAGTTCCGTCGCGTATAACATCTCCGTTTTCTCTTGTCCTAGGATGATTCAAGAACCCCCCGGGGTCCTCCAAGGGCCTCCCAGACTCCCAATCGACTGCCCCAGGGCTGTCGATGTCGGATGAAACGGGAAGTGTACCAGATAGCACAGATTGCAATCTCGGTTACTTGGCATCACCTTGTCGATGTTAAAATATCTTTATGATATAACAGTGACATCTCACTGCCTACACCCTGGTTGCCGAGTACCCTTGAGTGCTGAGCCTAGACAACCCTCAAATACTAGGGCGGCTTCCCGTATTGTTAGAGTCCACCTCGACGGCAAAAATTAGGGCTCTAGCAGCTAAGGGAATGTGATCTGACATCTTCCGTTCTCCTGTGCACTTTTGGAGCGTCCCGAGCGCAGATATGATGGCAAACGAGACTTTTACTAACTGATCGCGAGGTGCAGGCGGAGATGCCAGCATGGAGCTTACAATGGCTGCTCAAGAAGACGCTACGCCATGGTCTGTCCTACCGACTACCAGCGATAATCTATCAGCTGGCGGGGCTACAGAATCACTCCTGCGTGGTCGGGGGTACTTTTCTGAGCTTGGTGCTGTTCGTCGAAAGCCAGGTATTTTGCTCATTAGCCTCTTCCCGAAAAATACACAGCTAACCCGTCCATCGTCAGCACGCCCAGACGCCCCACCAACATTCTCAAAATCCTGCTCTGACAAACTAGCCCTTAAACAATGCACCTCAATTCTCTCCTCCGCAACTTCCCTCCTGATCTGCCCCCAGAACGCCTATATCCACACTCTCATCCTCCCTACTTCCCAGCACTCGACCATTGCATGCAATCGTGCGTTTAGCCCCACTGGACGCATGAAGGTGATTGACGATAAACAGTGGCGTGGCGGCTACGGGTTCCGGCCGTTTGCTGTCAGGACGACAAGCCGCGAATTCAGGTTTTCTCGAAGGAGCGCGATGGCAAATAAGAAGCTAGCGGCAAGTAATATATCTGCGGTGTGGACTCCGGCTCTACAGGAGACGCTCATCGGTGGGGTTCTGCAAGGCCGAAAGCAGTTTGATCCAAGAGGCGCCAGCCAGATTTGCCGGAAGCTGATGTGGAGGGCGGCTGTGGACGTTGTAGCTCTGTGCGGCCTAGCGGGTCTGGAAGGGGTTGCTGCGAACGGTAGTTATGGTAGCTTCAAGGAAAGATCTAACGTCTTGAAGGAGAGAAGGGTGGTCAAAAGTGAGGCTACAGCCGAGGCATTGAGCGGATGGATCAGGAACTGCGGGGATGACGGATTCCAGCTAGAAGACGTTTAGACTCAGAAGCCTACAGTAGCAGAATTGATTGTGAAGAATGTTCTGATTAGGCTACAGCGGATTAGTGATGAAATTCCTCGCCGTTCTCTTTTGTTATTGCTTTCCACCCTGAATGGCGCCCGCGAAACAACCACGCGCCCTCTTGAAACACCATCCCCGCAGACCTTCTCCTCCACCTCCTCCTGTGAGAGATGTGGCTGCAGGCAACAAGGAGGAGGAGGAGAAATAGGGACCTCCCTCCCCAGCCTTTCCACCAAGGCACCCCCCCAACCAATCTCACTGCTTTGTGCTCTCGTCCTTCCCTCGGTCTACGCGATGTTTCTCCCAGAGCTTTAGATTTACTTTCTTCTCGTATCGCTTGTCCTCAAGCTGCTTCTGGATCTCCACCTCCATGCGCTCGATGACGGTGATGGAGCGCTTGTTGTCTGTGATAGAGTCGAGGACGGCCTGTCTACTGTGGAATTGGGCTCGGAGGGGGTTTTGCGACGGAGGGGTAGCCGTCGTCGCTGGTGGGAGAGGAGGGCTGGCGGTGGTGGTGGCGGTTGTACTCATTTGCTCGAGGACTTGGTGATGGCGGAATTGTGTTATACAGAGTTCTTTGTAGAGGCGGCGGTGGAAGAGGAAGCTTGAACGGAGACGGGACTTGCCGACGACAACACTGAGTCCCTCTCCCTCTCTCTTCCCATCATCTATCCATCTCATCAAGCCATCTTCAGGCTTAACAAATAAAATGGTAGCTATAACCTACTCACCCTCTCTCTCTCTATCGCACGCACTGACTAACCTCGCACCCCAAAAAAATAGGCCGACAAACTCCGCGCACAACAGCAACTGGAGCAACTCCAAGCGCGCTACGTAGGCACCGGCCACGCCGACACGACGAAATTCGAATGGACGTCTAACATCCATCGGGACTCGTACGCGTCGTACGTCGGACACCCGCCACTGCTGGAGTACATGGCCTTGGGGCTGGGAGAGAGCAGGGAAAAGGTCAGGGCCAGGATGATCGAGAAGATGGTCCAGCCGGTGGGGAAGCCGCCAGAGGTGAGTCTTGTGGTTTTTTCCCCCTCTCCTGAGCGAAAAGGTGGATGGATAGATAGGGCGAACAATGCTGATTCGAACGGCGGGTCTGTTGCAGGTGCAGGATTAACGGTGCCAGCTATAGTTCCACCGGGACTTGTGATGGAGAGATTGAGAGTTGTATTCGGGCTTTTTATTATTTCTCTTATTTTTTTTCTCTATTTTATATTTCTCTCACTATCGGGACATTTCAAAAAAAAATAAAACCCAAATAAAAATACCAAACCAAACCACTCGTAACGAATACTATCTATCATTGTTATAATCATTACCACTAAACAAGCCCGCTCTCCCGCTCTCCCACCGCGCCACGCCTCCCTCCCACAGCTCCAACCCTCGTGGCAAGCAATCCACCATTCCACCAAACCCGCCCCCATCCCCCCCCATTCATCGAGCGGCATGCTCTGCGCTGTCGCATTTTGCTTGGCTTGGCAGGGCAGGCACGCGGGAGTTTTGCTGCCTCGGCGGTTGTTGGTGGGAAGGTAAGTCTACGCTTGCCCCGTGTTGCGGCCTGAGCGTCTCGAGGGAGAGAGGGAGAGAGCGAGTGCGCGCAAATAAAACGCAAAGCAAATTCCCCTCCCCCCTCCTTCCCAAAAAATATATATATATATATAGATACTGGAATTTATTTATTTACTTATTTTATTTGCTTACCCATTTATTCCTAAATTCCCCTTTCCGGGGAGGGGTTTTTTTTTTTTGGAGGGAAAGAGGGGGTTTGGTTTTCTTTCTTTCTTTCTTGAGTGCGGGGCCGTGGTCATTCATTCATTCAATCATTAATCCCCGCTCCCTAGCCCCAGCCAGTCATATCCGAACACAAGACACACGCCGGGGAGCATATGCGGAGGAGAAGGATGAGGAGGCGGAGGAGGATGTTAGGGTAGGGGAGGATGGCTTTGATGGGTTTTTATTTTATTTTTTCCCCTTTCAATGAGCTTGGGTTTTGTAGCTAGATGCACAAAAGTTCAAGTCAAGTCGGAAAAAAAAAAAGAGGAACTTGATATAGGAATAAGTGAAAAACTTGAAGAGTAAAAACAATCATTAATCAGTACTGGTGCCTCACGGAGAAAGCTTTATAGCTTTATAATCATCGCCAATTGAAGAGCTAGTTTCCATTCCTTTTAATCATCTTCCAACAGAATGAATGGCTGAGCATATTTGTAGAGTTTTATGGGCATTTAGTAATTTCGTTAGATAGGCACACGTCGTTAAAAAACGAGGTCTTCGAAATCTCAAGTCAAGAGGAGAGAAAGTATAGGGAGGAAAATATAGCGGTATCAGACAGAGAAAAGAGTAAGACAAGCAATTAGAAAGAAGTAGTAGTTATCGAAGGAACATCAAGGTAGCAGACCTGCCAGAATCCCCCTCCCCCGGGAAGACCACCCACCCACCCAACCTGTAGAGATTTCACCCAAAAAAAAAAGTCCCCTTTCAAAACTCCGGAGAAAACAGAGAAACGAACGTTGCAAATGATGGGATCATAGCAAAGTTTAAAAGGAACGGAAGCTATGTGACACTGGGCTACTGACGCCAGGGAAAAGCGAAAAGAAGGGTTGATAACCAAGACTGTTTCCTCCGCTGAACATGCTCGCAGGTCTGGCTGATACGAACCACGTGCGCTGTTCGGTTTCGAAAGCAAAATATGGGCATCTGAATAGCTACAGTTTGAAAGTTAATTGTCCGTGAAAACGGAGTGTATACAGCATGGTACAGTGCGTTCGTTGAAAAACAAACCGCAAAAAACTAGGGATGTTGTGAAGCGACTACCCGAGGATATGGCTGCTGAACGCAGGAGGTTGTGAGTACTGACCAACAGTCAATGTATTGTTTCGGCGCGGGTAGCGAATGGCCGTGGATAGTGTGATTGGCTATGGGAGCCCGTAGCTCGACGACTAGGAGTGTACTGGGTAAAGTTGTCCTCCTTCATAAACCTAGAAGCATATGAATTATCAGAAGGGTATGCCCTCCTAGGGGTTGTGCTGGCAGGCATGTGCGGGGAAACCGGTGATACGCGAGGCGGTTCCACTGTGTAGATATAAGGTTGTCGATACTCGGGAGTCGGCGGCTGAGCGCGAGACCGGCTCGAACCCTCAGGTGCATGCCGTACGACTGGAGACACGCTTCTGCTTCTCGACCGACGCTCGTAAAGGTCGTCCTCTCCGATGATCGGACGGGAGCGAGGGTGCGCGGTTACGTACTCGGTAGGCTCCTCGCACATCGGCCCTCCGGTGAAGGTACTTGTCTTTGGGGATGCTCTATGCACAAACCTGGTCGGTGGACTCCGTCCTCCACCGAGGTATGGGCTCTCTGGAGTTGATGAACTGTACCCAGAGTCAAAGCCAGCTTCACCAAGAGGGGTCTTATTAACCTTCTCCTTCGATTTCCCGGATGCGGAATCCTTTCTTGGAGTTGAGCTAACCATGGGGCTTGTGTGCGATCGCGTGAACGGGGGCGCACCATCTGCGCGAGGACGAACAGTCTCTACCGCTGCGTTACGTTGTGGCCTTAGTGAGGCCATACCCGAAGAGGATCGGGAGTGAGAATGGTGAGACCTGGAGCTTGGTGGAATGTCGATGTTCGGAGGAGATGACATCGAAGAGGTCAAGTTAGGAATAATCTTCGCTTTTGGCTCTGGATACCTGTTGCTGTTGGGAGGATCCACGATCCTGGTGTCCTTTCCCTGCGATGCCGGCCTACCCTGTTCTCGTTTCCGTTCACGCTCTCTTGGTCTAGCCGCCGATCTTCGAATTGGAGGCTCTTCAGCGGTGATAGGGGGAGGAGGCGTAGGGGGCTGAGGAGGTACCGGATAGTACGTCTTGGGTAACCTGCCGCCTGCGCGATGCCGGGATTGTATGTCCTCAGTACGACGGATGTATTCCTGAGCGGTAAAATACTTATCCTCGAATATTGGGGCTGCCAGCCTATCGGACTCCACATGCACTTTACTTGACTCCCTGTGTATAGGTATGTGATGTAACTCATCTTCCTCACTGTAATACGTAGTAGTGCGAGAATATTTGTCGTCGCGACCTCTCACTCGTTCCCGATCCCGATCCCGTTCTCGGGCCCTACGGCGTTCCGATCGTTCTGACTCTCGTTTCCGCTCACGCTCGATATGCATTCGCTCGTCATCCTCAGCTCGGCTTGAGGACTTTCGACCTTCAAAACTCCGCGTAGGATGGCGTGCCCCAAAGGCATCGTACCTGGAAGATGATGATGGCCCATCTTCGAAAGACCTTGGACGCCCATCCTCATACGTTCTCGAGTGGCTCCTCCGATCATCAAAATCCCGAGGGCTAGTTCGGACAGTCTCGTAGCGTCGCGGTGCCTTTGCTTTATCCTCTGCCAACTGCCTCCTCAGCTCGTCTCGCTTCACCGTCTCGTCATACTGCAGACGCCGTACCTCGTCGATCAACACCTCGTAAGCCTGCTGAACCCGCTGAAATTCGTCTTGCTTCTGGGCCCGAAGAGACTCATCTTGAACCTTGTCGGGGTGACTCTGTAGGACCAGTTTTCGGTGAGCGCTTCGAATTGCATCTTTTGTAGCATCCTTTGGAACACCTAAAACCTTGTACGGATCCTCTGGAGGCGGAGTGTTCATCGTCTAGATAAGCACACAGAGACGGTGAGTGGGTTTCGGATGATGTTTAGAGATGTGCGTTTGGGCAAGCCGAGAGAGCGGTTTAAAAGGTCGAGCGATCCCACGGTGGTGACAGTCAGTGAAGTTGTCCAGCGAGAGAACTGAGATCGAGCGACATTCAAGAACAGGGCAATTGCTGAGAAGACAAGTAGCACGTAGTTGCACCGCCACTATTCGTGCGTTCGAGGGTGGCGAAATGATGACGCTGGTGATGTTTGCCGGCAAAGAGCGTCTCAGAAGCGAAGAACCATCTGCGTAAGCAGATGCCAATGAAAGAAAGACGGTACAGTACAGCTCCACGTCTATTAGGTGCGATGGTCACTCAGTCACTCTGTCGCTACGTGCTGCTGCTGCTGATGGCGATGCCGTTGCTGTTGTTGTTGTTGTTGTTGTTGCTGATGGGATCCCGTGGGGTGGCAGGTGCGGAACACAGGAGGCCGTCCACTAGAGGCGGTGAGAGTTGCGTCCTTCGGCAGCTGCAGCGGTCGGACAGGCGACACTCTTCTCCCCAACAGTGTGGGCCGAACGAATTTACGACGCTCGAGCTAACGACGCCGCTGCCTTCGTACGAGGCAAAAAAAAGGTACTGTAATCCCAGTTCAACGGTGAAGGGAGGCAGATTTGGGCTGAAGTCTGATCAGTGCTGGCAGACGACGAGGCAGCGACTATGTGAGTATGTATAAGAGGAGGGTGCGCGGTGGAGGCCCCGAGAGCCTGCTCTGCCCCTACAGCCTCCTGCTTTGGGTAGCCTGACCTCTGAGCATCACCACTGGTACGACATGCCATGAGTTGTTCATCGTTTCTTTATCGGCTCGAGATGCACGAGCGAACCCTGCTAACCCACCTTCGATGCTGGAAATCTGAGGGGTTCCTAGGCAGGTCTGTCAATTGGCCGGAAGTGCTCGGCGTTGCATGCAACCAATGCAACGTCTGGGAACCTTCGGTCCGCGTTACGTCGTTGGTCCATGGGCTTTCTGTGGCGGCCGGCGAATCACATTGATGCGATCATGCGGAGTATCATTGGAGAGACTGCATCACGCCCGAATGCGGATTCTAAGCGGTTAGAGCGACCCACGGTGATATACGGGTTAGCCAATCCCCCCAATTCAGCTTTCCCTCGCAAGTCCAGCCAGCTCATCATCCAGCCGTGGTATGGGGAGATGTCACAAGGTGGCAGGGAACTCATCGCGAGAGGTCAGCCCGATAACCACTCTGTGTGCAGTGTCGAAACGAGGCGGACCAGGAATCGGGCGAACTGGCTTCCCCAGTCCAGGCACCTGCATGTGCATTTCTCCTCACCACCTCATCGTCCGCTCAAAATCTACAGCGGTCAGAGTCCTTTGACACTTCATCTTTAGGAGCCTCGCAAAACCCATAGCTTCATTGCTCTTGGCTTCCCAGGGAATGTCCGTTTCACGAGCAACTACTAGGTACCATGGCAATCTACAACAGTGAGCCGAATACCATCCGCTTTCGCCCCCGCTCCGACCTTCGGGCTTGACTCGACAGGCCCAGCTACTTCCCAGGGAGCGGAGCTTACACTCTGGGGTAAGTGTACTCCGTACCTCTGGCAGATGATGTTTACCCGTTGGACACCTTCCGGCAGCAAATGGCGGGGTTGCCACCAGTAGAATCGCTCTGCCACGGAAGGTTCCTTGACGCCCCGGTTTCTACAGCCGCGTGGGGTTGACATGCATTAGTACCCTGTACGCACTGTAAACCACGCAACTGCCATCAAACAGCGACACCTGCGTCCTCCATTGGCCAAACGTCTGCGTTTCCAACAAGTACCCAGGACATCCGTGTATCATCGACATGCCTCAGTGCCAGGCATTAAATAGGCAAGTGAATGGCTAGGTCTGGTCTTTACTAAACCCCGACAGCGATGTCTTTCGCTCCCTCCTCTAGACCTTACTTTTAGAGCAGAATATATCAATTAATTGGCAACCAGTGTGCCCTATTGTGAGCTGATGAGCCGTTTCAATCCTTGCGTACTGTTCCCCGGCCATGCCAGCCGGCCTTTTTAAAAACCCTCGTTCTAGGCCCTGAGAGGCATTTTCTCATTGGGGCTGGCTCCCTGCTCTGATTTTCCGCTTCCGTCTCATACACGGAGAACACCTAGTGATCCAAGCCCTACGGCCCTGTTATTAACATGATCTGTACAATTTCTCTATCTACCGCACCAGGAATTAATTGCCAATAGAATATCCACGCCCAAAACCCCCACCCGAACCCCGCGAGCCACCTACCAGTTATGGGGTTTCTGATCTTCTGTCCACAAGGCGCCCGTGAGAAAATGAGCGACTACGCGGCAATGCCCTCGTGGATGCTTCAGTGGCGTCGGCTTGCAGCCTTCGCAGCTCCGGCTCTCCTTGCGCAAAGATCCCGAAGGAATCCATTCTTAAATGATGTGCGGCCCTAGGGAGACTGACGCTTGTACCCTCGGCTGAGAGCTGAACATCGGTCTCTCTCTGGCTATCGGGCCGCTTCACCGTTTGGTGTCGGTCTTCGAAGGACTGTTTTTCCCAGTTCTGGGGAGCAGCAAAGGGCTTTGGCGCGTCCGCGATGACCCCGGCAGTCGTTGCGTGTCTCCCAAGTTTGCTGCGTGCCGTGGAGAACGGAATCTTTTTTCGCAAATTGGTGACCCGAGCTGTTGCGCTTCTTCCGAGCTTTCCATGTGTTACGGATTGCGGCTTCACCTCAGCTCTAGCTTGCGGTTCTACGAGCTTGACGCTACCGGCTTCGTGCAATCCCGGCGACGGTTTTGTGTCCTCCCCACCACCAGGAATTGCGTCAATGCTGTGTTCGAAGATTATCCCAGCGGGGAGCCTATTGAGAGACCACGGAGTATCCAAAGGCGCTTTGTGTTGCTTATGCAGTTTCAGGAACTGAGTCTGCCTTATATTGAAGATGACTCTTGTTTTTTCTAGAGTCCAAGGCAACCCTTGCTCACGATAGTCGATAGAGTCCCCCTTCAAAGTCTTCTCGCATATTTTAAAGACTCTCAGCGCCCTCCGATAATCGCCAAGAAGAGATGTGGTGGTTCCCAGACTGAACCAGCCGATGGAGAAAGATTTATCCAGCTTGATCGCTTTTTCATAGGCTCCGGCGGCCAACGCATGCTCGCCGAGGTGGTCGCGCAAGACACCAATATTGAACCAGAGCAGCGTTTTACTCACGAGATCTTGCTGCTGCTGCAAGAGCTGCCTGTACGTTTTGATCGCTTGATGGTATTCACACGTGTGGAACTGGGACGCCCCTTTAGAATAAGCGTCGATAACGCTGGCGCGGGTTTGAGCTTGAGATGCTTGAGGAGGAGCAGATGGAAGTTGATGTACGGGTTCTGACATTTCTGTTGCAGCGGGAAGCATGGGAGAAACAAAGCGATTCGTGATACATGCGCGGTCAATGTGCACAGTATATTTCTGTCCTTTCAATGGGAGGTGAATGGATGACGGTGTATGGGAGACCGGGTGCGTCCTGATTCATTATGCCTCGGGGCTGCATGTACTGTGCATGTACATGGCGTCTCCGGCATTTTTACAGCACATACAGAGCACTCTGTTCCTGTGTACGAAGAATATAGAGTAGAGTATGTAGAGCAGTATTTACCAATCAAGCCCTCACAAACCCCCACCGATGATTTTTGGGAGGCCAAGGACGCTTGGGGCAGGATGGGGGCCGTGCGGGAGTGAGCTCTGTGGACCCCGCAGAACTGAAGCTGCCCTGGCATCATAGTGCAAGTACAGAGTGTCGAGTACTTTTACTTCGCAACTACAGAGTACTCTGTGGTAGCCGTCGCCCAGCATTCCCGGAAGGCACCATTGCGGTCCTTGGTGTTTTGGGAAGCGGCGGAGATTGAGCTGGCGGCGTGTTCCGTTTCCGACCTCTAATTCTCTTCCAGAGCCACGACGGCTCACGTTCCTTATCAAGAGATCACACCCAAGCTGCGCCATCACTCCGCGACGTGCTGTTTCCCTTCGAGAAACTCCTCCCAGCTGCGGCTACGCTCCACACAAAAGGTGGCAGATTAACTCGCCACGGAGCCGGAGATACTGTGTAGGTGCGTTTTCACCTACCATGTCACTCCTATGCCTATGCTAGAGCAATAGTGGACCCGCATGACTGACATGGCCGATTAGGACAGGGAATACGCAATTATGCCTTTTCGAAAGCCGAAGGCTCCGAACCCTTTTCTTTTCACCCCGTTGCCAGTGACTATCATCGCGACGGTCGCATACGTTGCCTTGGTTGTCCCCCTGCTGGTGATTCATTCAGTCGTTCCCTCCGCACCAAGTAATAGGACTCCAGTAGAGGGAATAAATATCACTGAGGCATGGGGTGACCTACAAGAGCTCACCAGAGCATACCATCCCTATAACAGTCGCAGGAACGATGAGGTTAGAGACTGGCTGTTGAGAAGAGTGGAAACAATATTAGACGCCAATGGTATAAGCTATTCTACTCAGAAGCTCGGGGCGGAGACGCGCGGTATTAAGAAGGGCAAATCGCTTGGAAAGGCCACCCCGGGTCATATTGTGTCAACCGCATCTCCGTCACTCGAGTCAGATTATCTAGATGAACCTATGGGGTATGGGCGCAAGGCCGCAACTGCATCAGATGCTGTTATGATCTTCGATGATATGCTTTCAAATGTCACTTTTTCTGCCGGCGGTGTGTTGGTGTCTGGTCGTACAGCCGGACAAAGCGTATACTTTGAAGGGACCAATATTATCGTTTATATTCGTGGGTCAGAGGATGACGATAGCGAATGGTGGAACAATCGCGAAGACCTTGGGTTTACAAAGAAGCCAAATAGCAAGGGCGGTGTCCTTGTTAATGCCCACTATGATAGTGTGTCAACTGGGTATGGAGCGACGGACGATGGAGTTGGGGTCGTCACCACACTTCAAATGATCAAATACTTCACAACTCCTGGCAACACACCAAGGAAGGGACTTGTTGCACTCTTGAACAATGGCGAGGAAGACTTTTTGAACGGGGCTAGAGCTTTTGCTCGTCACCCTATATCGCAATTTGCCCACACTTTTCTCAATCTTGAGGGTGCTGGGGCGGGTGGTCGGGCGACTTTATTTCGGAGCACGGATACAGAAGTTACAAGGTTTTACGGAAGAAGTAGACATCCTTTCGGAACAGTTGTCAGCGGCGATGGGTTCAAAAGGGGCATGATCCGGAGCCAAACCGACTATATTGTCCTCAATGGGGTTCTTGGTCTACGGGGTCTTGATCTAGCGTTCTGGGAGCCGAGGGCAAGATATCATACTGACCAAGACGACGCCCGGCATAGTTAGTGTGTTCCTCCAAGCGAAAAGGACACATATTAACCGTAAATAGCTTCCATCGACTCGCTCTGGCATATGCTTTCTGCCTCATTATCCACCCTTCAAGGGTTGACGTCGGATACCAGCTCGACATTCGAAGGTCGGCCGGACGAAGTTATTAAGAATGATGGCAAGGTGCGAAGCGGCAAAGGGTCTGACGGGGTTTGGTTTGATTGTGAGTGTTTTAGGGACCAAATCTAGGCTCTATTGCTAATAGGACTGGGTGTTAGTGTTCGGAAGTGCCTTTGCTGTGTTCCGTCTCCACACACTATTTGCACTATCACTCACTCTCTTAATAGTAGCCCCGCTTGCTATCGCTACCATGGCCTTTTTACTGCAGAAGCGAGATAAATTGTATCTTTTTTCTAGAAAGGCACCACCGGAGATCTCTATGGACGACCCAGTACCCCTCTATGGATGGCGTGGGTTCACCCGGTTCCCCATCGCTTTTGTAGTTGCATCTGCCGCTGTTATTGGCCTCGCCTTCCTAGTAACGAAAGTCAACCCGCTCATCGTCTATAGCAGCCAGTATTCCGTGTGGAGTATGACCCTAAGTGCTTGGTTCGTGCTTTCCTGGTCCATCCTTAGGGGAGCAGATGATATGCGGCCAAGCGCTTTGCATAGAGGCTATGCATGGCTCTGGCTATTCATTGGAGGCTGGGCGGGAATGGTTTGGGTCACCGTTTTGGAGGATAGATTGAGAATAGCCGGTGGCTATTTCCTGTTTTTCTACTTCGCAGCTGTATTCCTCGCCACTATGATTACCTTGGCCGAGTACTTTGCCCTACCAACAATATCCGAGTATGTGAACTTTGTGGGGCGTGATCAGCCACGTCGCATAGACAGTCCCAGCACCCAGCGCTCTGGCAGCCGATCTGCTAGTAGTTTGGTTGCCTCTTCTGCTCAGCCGGCAGACGAGAATCTAACCGGCGGCGATGGCCAACATGAGGAGGGGCCTGAGCCCACCGAATCAACACCCTTATTTCAAAGCGAGCGACGGACAACATTTGCCAATTACTCCAGGTCTTTCCATCGAACGAGCGGTGGGGAAGATGCCAGAAATGAAGACGAATGTGAGACCGATGCAACGATGGATGCATACGGAGATGAACAACGCTGGAGCGGAAAACTTCCAAAATGGACTTGGCTATTGCAGTTCATATTAGTCGCACCGGTCGTTGTAGTACTGGTGGGCCAAGTCGGGTAAGGTTCTAACATTGCTAATGTATGTACTTCCTAGTGGGCTTACCTTTGTTGCCATAGGCTCCTACTCTCGACAGCGATGAATCAAACGGGAGCGGACGGAAACCCGGTTCTCTTTGTATGTTGATATATGGTTTCTCGAGCACAAGGCCCGTTGCTGACAGATATAGGTTTATGTGGCTATGGGGTTTATTTCTATCCTGGTTCTGGCACCTCTCGGCCCCTTTCTCCATCGCTTCACCTACCACATCCCAGTGTTCCTCCTTTCCATTTTCGTTGGCACCTTAATCTACAATCTTGTTGCCTTCCCTTTCTCCGCCAACAACAGACTCAAGGTCTACTTTATTCAGACAGTCGACCTTGAGAGTGGGGTAAACCGTGTTTCGCTAACTGGAGTCCAACCGTACGTTGGGGATATTATCCACTATATCCCTAGTGCTTCAGGCCAAGAGATCGACTGCTCTGTGGCCAGCCGTGGTAGGAAAGGCCTCACAACATGTACATGGGAAGGATTACCGCCAAGGGTCATCAGGAATGTTCCCAATGGCGCACCCTCAAGCATTGGTTACAAGGACTGGCTTGAGTATAACGTTTCGAGAATCGATGGAAAGAATCGAGCGAAATTTCGACTATACGGTCTCAATACCCGAGCCTGCAAGTTAGTATTTGACAAGCCTATCTCTGATTTTTCAGTTAAGGGGGCATCGGTGGATGACCGCTTTGAACGTGTCCCGCCGCGTGGATCGCAGGAAATACGACTGTGGCGCCGCGAGTGGGAAAGGCCTTGGGATGTCGAAGTGAGATGGCCGGTGAGCGAAGGGATGGCGGAAGGAGAGGAGGGTATGGACGGTAATGTGGTGTGCCTGTGGAGCGATGATAATGGGGTTGGGGTCATTCCAGCACTAGATGAAGCCCGGAAATTTGTACCGGAATGGGTCGCAATCGCCAAGCTTGCGGATGGTCTTGTCGAAGGTGAGAAAAAGTTTATGGTTTAGGCGATTTTGGGTGATGCTGCGTGGGGCAGTATTGTATTACTATTATTTTGTAGTCCATCTGGAGGAGAGAGAGAGATGGAGATGGTGTGGTTGTTCCGGGTCATTTACATTCCGCAGAACATAATTCAATTTAACTATATACTCGTAGGGTGTCCCGGCCACGTAATGCGCTCTCTCTAAATAGAAATGTACAAGACATACTGTACTAATAGTGTAGCTATAGGCCGAAACTCTTCCATATATACAAAGTACAAAGTGCTTCTACACAAGTACTCGGTATAATCAATGTATGTTTTACAAGTACACGGTACAAAATAACTCGTATCTACAGATATGTTCGCCAAGGTTTTGATGATTTGGCGGGTGAGCAACGCCGCCCTGTGCTCGCGTGAGCAGTGAGCATGGCATATCTCTTCCTCATCACCTCACCTCACCATGGCAAGCACAATCAGAATCGGATTTTCGCCAGAAGAGGTTAATACAGATATAGATGAAAGAGCCCGGACTAGGAAGAGAACACAAGCACAAGCATTGAAGCTGAAGGATACGATGTAGTTGAAGAGGACGGGGATGGTCGGTGTTTTAAGTTCCCTCGCGCATCGTAGAGCGGATGGAGGAGTAAGTATTCAGTTTTGTATTATAACTAAGGGATTTCCTAGATTACAGACTGGGAAATAGTGCTATCTGAAAAAAAAAAAAAAAAAGCTTTCCTGTAAGTTATTTTTTTTTTGCCATTGATACAACTTGGTGCAAAGAACTACTATTCTCATTTTTTTTTTGTAAGACCTTTATAGTATATATATATATATGTGCCTGTCTATAGCGAATGACAAAATGTTTCTAGATTTACAACTGGGAAATAATAGTTAGTGGTCGATTGGCGGCGTTGCATTGGCAACGCTGGGGCGCGAACGTCTAACTATCCCCCCATTCCACCGAAAACGAAGTCGGGGCATACATAGCCTTTAGGACAAATTTTAGTTGACCTTATCTATGGTCACGGCTTGGAGATGCTGGGTGCAAATGTCTAGTTATCCCCCATCCACCAAAACGAAGTCAAAGCACAGCCTTTTAAGACAAATTTTAGTTGACCCTATGTTCACAGCTGGCGACGCTGAGCACCTACCACTGGGCTGCGGACTATGGACTGCGGACTGCGGACTGCGGCCTGGGGCCTGGGGCCTGGGCCCTAAGTCCGGCCGTTGCTTAGACGTAGTTCCTTACTTGTGCTGCACTGTCCAGCTCACAGTGGATTTCAAGCTCAACTAAAATTTGTCTTAATACTATAGCAATTCTGCTCCCTTGACTATTGTCTTTGCCTCAACCCTAGCAACGCCCTGTGCTCTCGTGTGAGGAAAGTGATCACTCCCTACCATGTATATCGTCTGATGCCCCTGCCAGATGATGATGTTTAAACGTAGCTGTAAGCTATATGTTTGTATTGCCAACCTCCCCACCTGCCTGTCCTACTCCCCCATAAACCCACTTCATCAAACCCTCCCAAACCTTCCTTCCTCCATTTCACCTACCCTTTCGTATAACCCCACTCCATCACACCCTCCCAAACCTTTCTTCCTCCACTTCACCTGCCCTTTCGTGTAACCCCACTCCATCACATCCTCCCAAAGCTTCCTTCCCTGTCCAGTAATTTCATTTTCGCCCTCATTCATAAACATAATGTCCTGTTCTACATAGTCGTCAAGCTCCGTCTCTTCTGTTAACCCATTGTTGTAGTCATCACTGTCGTACTGCTCGTCTAAAAGCAGGTTGTCCGTAGGTGTTATAGTACTGATATCAGTATTAACGCGGAGGCGAGGGCGTTTATGCGAGCTCTGTGGGCTCACGATAGTAGTGCCGTCGGTGGGGGAATCAAGCTCTGCCTTGATGTTTCGTTTAGGTTTCTGTAATTTCTCCTCAAAGCCTAATAGGTTAGGAGGGGTAGAAGGGAGGAAATCATTGGTGGTGGTGCTGCCGCCCCTGGCAAATAGGACAGAGCTGGGTGATTCGCAGCTAGAGTAGTCATAGCTGCTATGGTTATGCATCCCAACCACTGCAGCACGCGTAGAAGGGTTGGAACCACCTTCATTAGACAATGGCCATGGCTCTGACTGGCCACCCCCACCTTCATTTGCACCACCATTGCCCTCGCCCCCTTCTAGACTTTCCTTGCTTCTATCCTCAGAACTCTCACCCATCTCTAAAACCGCGAACTCCCTCTTCAGTGACCTCTTTGCTCCTCCCTCCTGCTTCAGTAACAATGCGCACATATTCTCCACGACACACATCTCATAATGCCATTTCATACTCTCCTGTGTAGGTCGAATCCCTTCAAAGTTTGCCCTTTGATTACTCCTCCCAAGTAAGTGTTTGATTGGTGCAAACAGGCGGATTCGCTCTGTTTGTGGTTCAATGGCGATAAGACGGTTGTCGTGGACAGCGTGTGTAAGTGATTCCAGTAAAATGCAATTCTGGGAACTATTTGTTAAATACCAGGCTTCCTCCTCGTTAGCTGCGCCAGGGTAAAATCTATACATAGGTTTAGGAATGATGTGTGCGACTTCAATGCCAGGGCCAGAAAACATGTTTTTGGGTCCCCAGGATGTATTGAGTTTCGTGATGACACATGTACCCATGTAAAAGGTGTGGATGTCCTTATTGAGGTCTGGTACTTGTGTTCGTTTGGTAGGGGAAGCGGATTGGGAGGAGAGGGGTGATGAGGCAGCGGAAGTAGAAGCAGGATGAGGCCGTTTGTCGTTGGCACTGTTGCTAATTCGGGAGGAGCGGAGAGATCGGGAGGCGAGGGAGCGGGGAGTAAGGGCCTGGGACTGTTGAGAGGCAGAGGATGGGATGGGGATGAATCTAAAGAAAGGGTTACGGGCGATTTTGATTTCCGTCAGACAACCTGTAGGTATCCACCTTGTTAGAATGCACATGCCTTACCAAGGGGAAAAGATTCATACCATTCCTTATGTGTGCATGGATATTTGCGTTCCCAGCGTCAGCACATATTCCATGATCGTGCAGCACTATCGTGAGATATAATTTCACCTCCTCGTCACCCTGGTCATATTCCCCTATACTGCTCCCTCCTGTGGGCGGCGATGTCGCTGGCCTTGAGAAAGCGATCATCTGGTCCAAATTCTGCTCCTGGCTATTCATATAGATACAGGGTAGAAGCGAAGACTCATCCTGTAGGCATACATGCCCTAGCTCACTCCTCACCCATAGTCCGATATCCTTGCTAGGTGGTGATGGTGATGATAAGTCAATCGTGTTTAAATATGATTGCAAGTTGAAGGACAGTGTGATATCACCGAATAGCATACGCCAAGTCAAGAACCGTAAAGACGGTGGAGTAGGCTGAAATGACCCTGCGAGCGCTGCATTATTAGAGGCGGTAACAAAAATGATATTCCATGCAAAATAGCGGTGAGATCCAATGATGGCTTGCGACATAGTTATGTTGGTGTAGGGTTGCGTGGGAAGGAAAAGTTGGCAGATGTGTGTGTGTGTGTCGGTCGGTGGACAGAAAACTAGAAAGTACAGAGTTTACATGTTACTTACGAGTAAGTACGTCATACAACACAAGCCACAAGCGAAGGTAACTTTACTCCCCCTACAAACACAAGTACAAGCACAAGCTCAACTACAAGCACAAGCACAAGCACAAGCACAAGCACAAGCACAAGCACAAATACAAGCGCAAGTACAAATACAAACACAAGTACAAACACAAGTACAAACACAAATACAAGCACAAACACAAATACAAGCACAAGCACAAGCACAAGCACAAGCACAAATACAAGCACAAACACAAATACAGCTACAGGGATAACCGCATAGTAGTGCGAAATGAATTTATTTATTTTTCTTCATAACCACTTGTGAATCACGATCCCCATCCCATCCCCATCCCCCATCCCATCCCCATCCCCCATCCCCATCGAGAAGAGAGGTTGTATGTGCATGAATAAAATTTAAAAAAAAAATTTAAAAATTAAGTTAGCATCTCCAAGTGAGTGAGTGTGTGGAGAAAAAAGAAAAAGAATATACACATTTTTTTTCTTTTTTTTTTTTTCCCTTTCTTTTTCCCCTTTCCTCTCTAATTACAATAATGGGTAATGTGGCAATGCAGATGCCAAAATAGTGGGGGAGGGAGGGAGGGAGGGAGG
>JAJDFF020000126.1:0-85427 GCA_021527025.2 Geoglossum cookeanum
ACTTGTCGCCGATAGAGTTCGAGAAGCGGTACGCACTAAGCGGCTGACGACTGTCTACAGAAGCCTGGGCGATTCACAGGCGCGCTTCCGGCTCATCCGCAATTCCGGCCCTGAATGTCCGGCGCTGGTGTGCCGAGGAACATCAGTCTGGGATCCCAACTCCGGCGATCAATACGTCCTCGGTACCCTAACCATTTAAGCTGCGCTGCGCAGCCTCAACCCTTCTCGGCCGAATCCAAGTTCCTTGGAATCGGCCGAGAAGCGATACTAGTCCGGTTTCAAGCAGTTCACTCCCACCAGATCGTTCCTCGCCGATGGCTGCGTTAGCCAATCGAAGGCTTTGGTGTTCATATCGTCCTTGAAAATGAACGCGAATCTAGGCTCATCGGTGATAAGCAATTCCTGAATATTTCCATTTTCATTCAGATTAAATTCTGCGTGCGCGCGATCACCAAGCCCTATCAACGCCGGATTTATACTCAAAGGAACGGCGTAGCGCCGATACCCGAAACCGGCGATTTCGATCCGTTTAACCTCTTCATGAGACATTTTTAGCAGGGCGACGTCCCTTCGAGCTTTCCAATAAGCGCCAACAACGGGAGAGGACATGATTTCATCCTGTGGCATGCAAGGCTACGCCGGGCTACACGACCATAGATTTGGAGTGCGCGGCGGCAAAAGCTTCATTGTTGATTTCGTTGCTTTTCCGCACCTGACGTGCCGGAGCCGGCCATCACCAGCGGCTCGCGCCGCCAGTGATGGCAACAATCACGGTCTCCGAAAAGAAGCTGCGTCAAGGGGGCGTCGCTTTAGGGGCACATGCATATAGTCCATCGACGACGAGAGCGTTGGCCGGCGATTTGATCACAACGCCGCTGAGCGCACCACTATCTCTCTGGCGGCTCGAAGCTCCAGACCTTTTCCAAGGAAATGACACCACGCGCAGGAATCTTTAACTGTTTGCTCGCGTCAAGATCGGGGTTGATTACTCTCTCATCCTCCCATTCAAATGTCCCCGACACTTCGACGGAAAATTTTTTTCCGCGGTAGTACTTGAAGTTTGCTCCAGTCACTTCGTTGAATTTGGCAAGGCTCACATCGTCCGGACTTGGAGAGTCGACGCCGATCTTTAGTGAAAATGATGGGCATTTATCGTCACTCAGATATGCCCCATGTCGAAAATCCGAGAAATATTTCGCAGAAACCCTGACTTTCTTGCCGGCATCCTGCTTGCTGAAATCAGCTAATTCGCATAGGGATGAACTACTTGCGGCCTGCGTCGCATGTGTAGCACAGCCACATATCAGAGCGGTGATCACGCCAATCAGAAAAACGTATGAAGTCTTCATTTGCAGGCTCCTGATTCTTTGCACCAAGATTCCACCGACGCTTTTACCGCGTCATCCATGTCTTGCTGGGTGTTTAATCCAACATCCAAGCCGAGCACTCGACCGAAGACTTTGTTGATGTCATATCCACGCTTTTCTGTAGCCGTCACTTGGACTTTATTTTGAGGGAACCCTCTCGGCTTTCCGTCTAGATCGATCGTATTCGCATCGATCTCGTGGTGGGCTTCATGCGCGAGATTGCCACCACCACTAACATTCTCAATGTCTCTCTTCGTTTTGGAGCTGTTTAGTGCCTGCAAGCCTGGCGTCTGTCTCTCGGTAGCTTTGATGTCAATCTCGATCGTATTTTGTGAGCCAGCTTGCGCCATGGTCCCTCCCGACAGCGCTTTTACAACAATCGCCACATTGTTGCCGTCATTTTCAGAACCCAAGTAAGCTGCGGCTGCTTGAAGTTTTTTGGCATCGAGCGAACCGGGTTTTGCTTTAGTGGCGGCCTCGCCAATTTTATCGACGTAACTCCGAACTTTTTCACAGCTAGATCTGCTTCCTTGGCATGTGTAGCGACCGTCTGGGTCAACGAATGTGTAAGGATTATTGTTGGCGTACCAATAGCGATTGAATGATCCCGCACTCGCTCCGATCGGATCAATCGCCAAAAATCTTCCCGCATAGGGGTCATAGTACCGCGCCTGCATGTAGCTCAGCTCGGTCTCCACATCTGCCACATGCCCTGTGAACCCCGGTTCCGATCGCACCGGCACGCCCCATCCGTACGGCAGATAGTAGTTCCGCGCCGAGCTTCCCTGATTTGTATCGGTCTCGACAACCGGTGACCCGAGCCCATCGGTATGGATGTATTGTCTTCCCGCCGTGCCATCCTGGGCGATCAGGTGCCGGCCGAGATAGACATAGCGCTTCGTGCCCCCGGTCGATGTCGGATACGGCTGGTCGCTGCTCTGGAAGCCACTCTTGAAGATGCCGTCGCTTGCTGTCGGCGCAATCTGATAGACAAGCTGCCCCGTCGGTGAATACACGTACACCGTCGTTGCTGGCGCCTCGTTCTGTGCTGGTGGCTTTGTCGTCTTCATGCGGCGGCCGTAACCGTCGTAGCGGTAGGTCACCTGGTTTTGCAAGAACGGCGTGATCTGCCTGACCCGGTCGGCTAGGTCGACCGTGAATGTCTGGTTGCCGCGCGTTGCGACCCGCCCGCGCGTATCGTACGTGTACGGGATCAACGTGCTGTTCGAGCCTATGTCGGCGATGCGCGTCAGACGCTGCGTCGTGTCGTATTCGTGCCGCCAACTCAGGGTGGGCGTCGCGCTCGTGCGCAGATTGTCGAGCGGGTCGTAGGTGTAGGTCTGGTCGCCATGCCACGTCGCTGCATTGCTCGCCTTCGTCAACCGGTCCAGCGCGTCGTATTCCATCGTGCGCGTGAAGAGGCCGAAGGCGTTGTCAGTGATCGAGGCGACATTGCCATTCCCGTCGTACGCGTAGGTATCGTTGACCACCGCGCCATCCTGGCTACGGCTCGGCAATCCCCGGATGTTCTGCTCGGTCGTATGCGCGATACCGTTGCCGTAGAGAAAGGTTTTCAGCGCACCGTTCGGGTGCCGCGTGATCGCCGTGGCGTAGTTGCCGACCTTTGTCGCTTCGCCCAAGGCGTTCGGCGCGTAGTCCACCGTCGTGTTGTCGGGATACTTCAGGCTCGCTACGTGACCGTTTACCGAATAGGTGTAACCAAGCGGATAGTTCACGTTGTCGAGCCGCAGCGTTTCCGTTATCGGCAACCGGCGGTGGTTATACGTCGTCGTCCAGGTGCTGCTGTCCGATGTGATCGTTTCGAGCAGGCCGTCATCGGTATAGGTGCGCGTCACTGACGGGCTGTTATCGCCGTAGGTCATCGTGAGCAGCCGATTGAGCGCGTCGTAGCCGTAGTTAACCTTCTGGTTCGCGGTGACGTTCGACTGGTCGCATGACGTAGCACTGGTCAAGTTTTGCCCGGCCGCCCTCCAGGCCGGCATGTTGGCCCCGTTGTACGCCTGTATCGTTGCGCCACTCTCGGGCTCGACCGTTTTGCACAGGCGCTGGTTGGCGTCGTAAACGTAGGTGCGCGTCGCCGAAACCGGAGAGCCTTCGTAGAATCCACTACGCGTCATCGAGGTCGGTTTGCCGAACACATCACGCGTGATCGAAGTCAACGCCGTCAAAGGTGCACTGATCGCGACCGGCACTTCCTCGGTCGGCTCGTCGAACGCCTGAAAACGCACCGTAGTTGTGTGTAGGCGCGGGTTGGTCACCTGCTTTTCGAACCCGTTCGCGTAGCGTGTCTTCGTGATGAGTGAACCACCGAGTTCCGGTTCCGCTGCCGCGACGACGTCGTACACGCGACTCAGCACGTCGTAGGTCGTCGTGGTGCCGTCGACGGCGGTCAGATAGGACGCGATGTTCGCCTTCGGGTACGACACGAAGGTGGTGCGACCCTCGTGATCGAAGCGGCGCTGGCTCATGCGCTGCGTGCCGGCGACGTTCGTGGTGTCGTAGCTTCGCGTCAACACCGGCCGCCACAACGCATCGAAGTACGTTTCGCTGCGTGCATCGCCCGTACTGACGGTCTGCTTCCAGTGCCCGGCAGGAAGGCCGAACTCGGGGCTGGCGACCGGGGCGAACACCAGCGTCGTGTCCTTCCAGGCCGGCGCATCGCCCAGGGGATAGATGATCCGGCTCAGCCGACCGCCAAGGTCGTAGCGGTACTCAGTCATGTAGGTCGCCGCATCGGTTAGTGACGTGATCTGTCCGATATCGTTCACAGCCACGCTGAACGCATTGCCGTCAGGCAGCGCTACATTCTGCGCTAGGCCGCGCTTGTAATTCGTCAGCGTGGTAGCAGGATTGCTGCCAACCTTGTGCGTCCAGACTGTGCCATCGACGTTGTAGGTCATCGTCGTGGCGGGCTGGCCGAACTGTTGTGTGCTGGTCAGCGTCGCCGTGTTCGCGTCATAGATGTTCGATTGCATCACCGCACCGGTGCCGGTTTCGGTCACGCTCGCAACTTGGCCAAGCGTCCAGAGCGCTGTGTTGTGGTGGTAGAGCGTCGCCTCGCTGCGCGAGAAACCCAAACTGCTCGCCCGCGTGACCGTGGTCGGATTGGTATAGCGGTCGAACGCGCTCGCGCTCCAGGCGAACGTGGCACCGTCCTGGGAGGTGACGCGCTGTTTCTGCGGACGCAGGCGGGACGCAAAGAAGGCGTCGATGCGCGGTTGCGGCGATTCGCCCAGGGTGCTCGGGAAAGAGTGATTCGGCACTTCCGCCGTGGTGACGTAGGCGTAGTCCATCTGCCTCAGCGGACTCCCGCCGGCGCCGGCGTAAGCACTCACGGCGAGCAACTGGGCTTCGTTCTCCTCGAAGCGGATGCCGAAGGTTCTGACCGTGCGCGTGCCGTCAGGCGCGACCACTTCGACGGTCTTGCGATCGGGACAGGCCGTGCCGACGAGGCATCCCGTCGGAGATTGGTAATTGTATTGCCACGTGTAGTCGACACCGGTGCCTGAGAGTTTCTTGGACTTCAGGCCCAGGGTGTCGAAGTTGGTCGGGTATAGGTTATGGCCGCTGTCCGGCGGATCGTCGTTGGCAATGCAGACGGACGAGACGCTGGTGCGGCCATGACGAAGAACGTCGAACACGAAGTCGCCGCGTGCACCCGAAGGGTGTGTGATGTACGCGGAGCGGACGTTCAACACCGGGTCCAGCCGCTGCATCTTGTCGCAGGTCGGGCCATCATACTCAGGCGGACTTGAGTAGTACGTTTCGCCCCACTGCACGGTATCCAGATGCAGTTGCCACGCGCTGGTGTCCGGCAGCGTCACGGTGCGCAGCGTCTGATTCTGCGCACTGCCGTCGTAGGTGTAAGTCCACTGGCGTGATGCCGCATCGGTAACCGAGCTGATTTTGCCGTTCGTCCCATAGGCGAGGGTCAACAAGCGGCCGTCGCTGCTGATGATGCTTTGCAGGCGATCTCCACTCCAGCTGTAGGTTACCGACGACCCGAAGCGATCGGTGATCGAAGTGACATAGAGGCGTACCTGACTGCGCTCGACCAATCGGTCGCTCAGCGCGCTGCCGTCGAAGTACTTCTGCACCACGCCCGGATGGGGCAAGGTCACCATGTAGTTGAAAGAGTAGATGAGCCCATCCGGGGAGCGGGCGAGAAAGCCGTCGCCGCTGCCGTTGAGCAAGGGCGTGCAGGCAAAGAACCATTGCCCCTTGCTCACCCAGCGATAGTCCTTGCCATCCGTCGGGCGCGACACGTTCGGATTGGTCAGTAGCAGCAATTCCTGGTTGCCCTGGCCGGGTATGTAGAGCGACGTGCCTTGCCAATAGTCTTCGGGCAGCAAGTCGTACTGGACTGTAGTGCTGGGGTAGATGGGCGGGCGCGCCTGATCGATATTCGCAGGGCCTGCGCAGCGCAGGTTGGAGACGCCGCCAGGATTAAAGCCGTTCAGATCCACCGTCCAGCCGAGGCTCTGGATGAAGACGCCGCTTATATGCGGCACTTCCATGTCCCAATCGCCCAGTGCGTAGCGGTTCATGAACGCGCCGCCGCCGCGGTTCTCGACCACGAAGCGGCGGCCGAACGCGACGGGGATTGCCGAATTGCCGGGAATGCCGACGTCGGTGACGGAGAATTCCGTTGCGCCGGAATAGAGGTTCACCGACTCGCCGAACAATCCGCCGTTGTAAGGCGAGATGGACTCGGAAGACTTGATCAGCTTGGTGTATTCCTCCTGCGAAGTGGCTGCCAGGGTCGCGAAAGGGCGCAAGCGCGGGTCCGGCTCGACGGCGCCCGCCGTGAAGGAACATAGCAGTGCCGCAATGGCTGCAAACGTAAGGATATTCATTTGATCCTCTGGCAAACAGGGGAGATGGTTTTTTACGGCGGTTAGCAAGCGCCCTCGATGCCGCCAAAAGGCGCCGGCCTCCACCTCGGCACGGATGAGCCGACACTTCACCGCCTACTTCACGCTCAGACCGTACACGCGATGGAAACGTCGTCGCGCGTTGCTGCGGGGTTGAGCACAGTGATGGCGCGTGCCCCGCTGATGTCCGCTTTCTTGCTTACCGAAAATGCGTCGCCGACATGATCACATTCTCAGGCGAGTGTGCTGACGCGCTGCCGTATCAGGTATCAGAGCATTCCGGCGCGAGCACCAGAATGCGTCTCATTGTTCACTAGGAAATTTCCAATACACGTACATCTAGCTGTCATATGCAAGCGTGAGGTCGCAGCACGGCCTGTCCATGCCGTGCTTGGCGGACCGCATTCGTAAGCCTTCATCGCGCTGGCTGGACGCAGCGTCAGCACATCACGAGCAGGTCGCACAGATTGCGACGTCGCCAAAACGCGTTACACCAAGCGGGACTTCGGCGTTCTACGTGGCGCGCCAATAGTCGCAGGCGCCCTTCGTGAATAGTTGCGAGGCAACGGTCAGCCGCTTCGACGACGGAAACGCCCACGCACGCGCCGACAGGTAAAGCGTTTTCATGACTTGGGAAGTTCAGCGGCGTCGCGAAGGGAGCAGCAAAGGCAGCGCAGGCCGGGCCTGGAAAGTTCGCGCGGGTTCTCGCGCATGGATCACACGTACTGACATCGTTCGCACTTTTCATATCCCTTTGTGCTCCTAGCGCTCCGTCACAGGGAGAACTTCAGGACACGGCTCAAGGTTTCATGGATCTGCCGGGCCGTGGCTTGAGATACCCGGCCGACCACCACGTGAACCGTGCCACCGACATCGAGTTCGACCTGGAAGGCAATAGGCGTCAGCAGGCGTCGATACAGCCAGCCGAGTGGCCTCCTACGGGTTGACAGCGTGAGCGCAATCTTGCCGAGCCCGCTGACCACAACCGGACCGCGAAGAATGTCCCGGCAGACAACACAGTTCACGTGATGCTGTGGAATGAACGCACCATCGCCTAGGCGAACCCCTTTGGGGCAGGCCCAGAAGGTTCGGGAAGGCACTGTATGCATCGCCGCGACAGCGCTTAGTCCGAGATGGGTGCCGACATACGCGAGGCAGGCGGCAATTCCGAAGGCGAAGTTCGGTGCAACCAGACTGCAAAAGCAAGCGAGCAATGTGATACCGGCGAGCACGAGGCGAATTCCCCGTGACGGAAACAGGGCCGCCGACATTGTGAAGCGGATCCACTGCCCCGGCTCGGGCTGGAACTTGCAACTGCCGGGCTGCACATGAGCGGACCCGTGCGCATCCGCGGGAGTGCACACGCGCTGCGGCGACGAAGTGGTTGAGTTCATAACGGTGGGTATCCGTAGAGACACCACCGTAACATCGGGTTCGGTATAAAACAATATCTCTTTGTACAAAGCCTTCGTGTTTATGAAGACGCCTTATAGCTTTCGAAGCCGCCCCCTGGGTTCTTCGCGGCTATGCAGAAGTCCATCCACCGCCCGCATCACAAGATTGTTTGTGCGCAGTTGCGCGCTGCACGGGAGGCTGCGGGCCTGACGCAGACGGAACTGGCCAAGCGTTTCAAGAACACGCAGGCCTGGGTTTCTTCGGTCGAGGTGGGCATTACCCGCCTGGACACCGTCCAGGTATGGGAATGGTGCCGGGCGTGCGGTATCACGCTAGCATCGCTGAGCGCCGCGATCGAAACGCAGTTCGCTCAGTTGTCTGAGGAGCGCCGTCGAGGACGCCCCACTCGGCTACCGAACTAGCAAATGGCGGCCCGGCAGATGACGGCCCGACGTGATCGCCAGGCGATCGACAAGTCCGACCCGGTACCTTCCTCGCACCCGATAAAAGACGCTCGATCTGCCGAGTTTTTAAAGCGGTTTTAAACGGGGTTGGTCGTGTGCCTCTCGGCGAGGACACACCGACAGTGCTGAGATGACCGACTTTCAGTTCTGGCTCTTGCGGTAGTTCGCTACCTAGCCCGCCTGTGAGGCGATCTAGCGCGCTGCAGGGTCTAGTAGACACCGATCCGCCTCCTACTCACGAAGTTCGAACCTCGAAGTTTTTGAAGCGGTTTTGGTAGGGGTCGATGTACCCGGCCTCGACGGACGCTGCGTTTTGATCAACAAGCTCGAATGCACCACGCGCGCCGCCGCCACATTGAAGGCAACTCAGCTAGGCCTGCCGCGAGGGTGACTACGTGCAAGGGAGACGTTCTGGCGCTTCGTGCGTTGAAGGTCGGCGCCGGTGGGTACCTGCTAAAGAATGCCTTGCGTATGGGGGCACGCGCCGAGGTACGTTGATATCGGTTCCGGTGCGGTCACCTGGGCGGCGGCAATACCGACTCCGGCGACTGCGGAGTGGTGCGCGACACCAAGCGCCCGAAGCGGCGCACCTCTGGTCATCAAGCCAATTTGCTGACGCCTTCCATAGAGGTCGGTGAAGACGAGACCGCATCAGAAATAATGCGACATGCACGCTCGACGTCGCCGACTGTCGTCTGACGCCCGAGACTTAAGCGAAGAGAGGATCGGGCTTGCATATCGCCAAGCCCGAGCGCCATAAGGACGTGCGACGGTTCTTCAGATCCTGAATGGCACGCCGACCCTGAAGAGCATGCGAGCTCAGGCTGCATTTGCTGAATCAAGTCGCGAGCGTCAACGCCAGGCACGGCAACGTTGAGGTTCCCTGGGTGCCGTATCGCGAACGAAGGACCATTGAGAGCTAAGCCAGGAATAATGGCCTGCAGTCGAAGCCAAAGCTGTTCGCGCAAAGCGGCAATTCGAAGCCGTTCGTCGTTCCCCGTTTCCAAGAGGAGCTCGCATGCTCGCCCAAATCCGGCGCAAAGCAACGTAGATAACGTACCCGGCCTCAGCCCCCTTTGCTGGGAACCTCCGAATATCTGCGGTGCAATTCGAGTCGCGATTCCCGGCGCAACATACAGAGCGCCGACGCCCTGAGGTCCATAGACTTTGTGCGAGGAAAAGCTCGCAAGGTCGACGGGCAATGAGCCCAGAGACAAGGTCCGCGCCGTAAGGGCTTGCGCGGCGTCTGTGTGAAAGAGCGCACCGGCGTCACGGCATTGATTGCCAATTGCTTGCAAGTCCTGAAACGTTCCGATCTCGTTGTTGACCGCGC
Source organism: Geoglossum cookeanum (assembly GCA_021527025.2). Taxonomy (NCBI): domain Eukaryota; kingdom Fungi; phylum Ascomycota; class Geoglossomycetes; order Geoglossales; family Geoglossaceae; genus Geoglossum; species Geoglossum cookeanum. Next base: position 9,455 of record JAJDFF020000126.1, read on the forward strand.
CGATAGAGACCATCAAGACCCGATCGCTCAAGGCGTGCCCAAGCTCGATGTCCGAGACGCGTCCCTCACGGTCAACCGGTAGCTCCACAACGCGGAAACCACGGCGCGACAGAAACCGTGCCGGTTCTAGAATTGACGAGTGCTCGATCGCGCTGACCAGAATGGTGTCCCGACCGGCCGGCGCGCGTTCCGCTGCGCCAAGGAGTGCGAGGTTGTTGGCCTCCGTCGCGCCGGACGTGAACACGATTTCATCGGGCAAGGCATCGACTAGTGCGGCGACCGCAGCTCGCGCGCTCTCGACGGCATCGTGCGCAGCCCAGCCGAACGTGTGTTCGCTCGAATGCGGATTTCCGCAGCGGCCTCGAATCAACTCGCACATGACATCCGCGACCGCCTCGTCGATGGGCGATGAGGCCTGGAAATCGAGGTAGATCGAGGCAGGTTTTGTGGGCAAGGGATGGGACCCAGATGGACCTTGGCGTCCATATTGACTGTACCCGGCAGCGCCTGTACGTTGCAACTGGACGAATCGTCCAGGCCGGAGGTGACAATGGCACGAAGCCTTATCTATACGGAAGGATTCCGCCCTCAGTTCTCAGGGCATGAGACGTTCCCCTTGCGCTACGGATGGCTCAAGAAGGTGTTCGATGCGATCGAGGCGTCGGCGGACGACGGCAACAATAAATCCGTATTCCTGTCCGAGCAGGCGATCGCTCAATTCGGCGTCGGCAAGAACATGGTGACCTCGATGCGCTATTGGGCGCTAGCGGCCCGAACGCTCATCGACGACAGCAAGGGTAACTTCAAGGGCCCCTTCCGCTCCACTCACATCGCGCAGCGAATGCTGGGGGAGGAGGGCTGGGATCCGTACTTGGAGGAACCTGCATCACTATGGTGGCTGCATTGGCAGTTCGCGTCGAACCCGGCGCCAACGACGACGATCTATTACGTCTTCAATCATTGTCAGCTCGCCACGTTCTACCGCGAGCAGCTTCTAGCCGAGCTTGAGCGCTATTGCGCCACGAAAGGCGAGGATCTTGCGCGTTTCACGCTCAAGCGAGACGTGGACTGCTTTTTGCGCACGTATGCAGCCCGTCCCGGTGAGTCTCACGAGGATGCCCTCGAATCGCTGATGTGCGAGTTGGGCTTGGTCCAGCCGATCGGCCGCCGCGATGGTTTCGTCTTGGTGCGCGGACGAAAGCCGACCTTGCCGACAGCAGTGTTTCGGTACGCACTCGTGGACTTTGCGCAACGGAGGGGCGGCTCACGCGTGATGAGCGTTGACACATTGATGCACGAACCCGGATCGCCCGGGCGCGTCTTCGTGCTCGATGAGGATGCCGTACTCGACCATCTTGCGGCGATTACTGCCGACACGAGCGGCACCATTCGCTGGTCAGAAACGGCTGGGCTCCGGCAGGTTTCGTTTCACAGCGATCCGTCCGAGCTCAACCTAGTCAATATTCTGGGCGCTGCCTACGCTCATCGCCGCCGCACACGACGTCAGGCGTAAGCGCGAGGAATCACAAGCATGACACTCAGTCAACGCGTTCACATCGCACCACGTTATCAACGCGCTATTCGCATCGACGCAGACCTCGACGACGCAGCCGCCCTGGAAGGGTTCGTCTGCACGGGCACGTTTGAACGCGCATTGGCCACGGTCGCCGATCAGCTCAAAGCCACCGAGCATGGCGCCTACACGTGGACCGGTCCCTACGGCGGAGGTAAGTCGAGCTTGGTGCTGGCGCTCGCCGGACTGGTCGGACCCAAAGGCCGTGTCCGCGAACAAGCGAAGGCTGTGCTCGGTGCGGCCACGTCGGAGCGTGTAATCGACGCATTTCGGCCGGGCGCTGCAGGGTGGCGCGTTATCCCTGTGGTCGGACAGCGTCGCGACGCTGTGCACGTAATCTGGGACGCTCTGATCGCGTCCGGCGCAGTTCGGGAGCAGCCGCGCCGCCTCACCGTTACTCATCTGTTGGACACGTTGACGGCGATCGCCAAGCGGCCCAACCACGCCGGTTTGGTACTTGTCATCGACGAACTCGGGAAGCTGCTCGAACACGCCGCTGGCGGAGACGGCGACTTGTACTTGTTCCAAGACCTGGCGGAGCGCGCTTCGCGTAGTCACGGTCGGTTGGTCGTCATCGGCGTTTTGCATCAGGCCTTCGATGAATACGCGGGTCGGCTCGGAAAACATGCTCGGGATGAGTGGTCGAAAGTGCAAGGGCGCTTTCTCGACGTGCCCTTGCAAGTGACCGGGTCCGAACAGCTTGAAATCCTGGGTCGGGCTCTGGATAGCAAGCGCGTCGACAACGAATTCAAGCCACTGGTTGAGCAGGTTGCCGGTGCATTGCGCAAATACCGACCCGATACGCCCTCTGCGGTCGAGCGCCAGTTGACGCGCTGCTGGCCACTGCACCCTGTGACCGCGTGTCTGCTTGGCCCGATCTCGCGCCGGCGTTTTGCTCAGAATCAACGAAGCCTGTTTGCCTTTCTCAATTCGTATGAGCCGGGGGGATTTCAAGAATTTCTGCTGCAAGGGCAGGCGCACGAGCTCTATACGCCCGATGGATTGTTCGACTACCTCCGCTTGAATCTAGAGTCCTCGATTCTCGCCTCCCCCGACGGCCATCGATGGTCGCTGGCGGTGGACGCGGTAGAACGTGCTGAACAACGCGACGCAAGCAGCCGCCACCTGGCACTGCTCAAGACGATCGCGCTTGTCGATCTCTTCCGCGAGCGGTCGGGATTGCTCGCGTCCGACGAGGTGCTGCAATCGGTAGTGCCGGACCTCCCCGCCAAGCAATTGAAGGCTTGTCTTGCGCAGTTGCGGGCGTGGTCGGTCGTTACCTACCGCGAGCACCTGGGAGCACACTCGATTTACGCCGGCAGCGACTTCGATCTGCAGGCAGCGCTGGAATCCGCTGCCGACAAAGTCGGAGAGGTCGATGTTGGCCGCCTCAAGCAGCTGGCAAACCTGCGGCCGATCGTCGCTAAGCGGCATTACCACCAGTGCGGAACGCTTCGCTGGTTTGACGTCGACGTCGTTGCTTTGCGTGACCTTCAGCAGCGGGTCGCCGGTTTCGTGCCCAATGGGGCCATGGGTCAGTTTCTCCTGGTGGTTCCACCTCCCGAGGAATCGGACCGCAATGCCCGAGAGGGCGTAGAAGCCGCCCAGGGATTGACTGGCGTGCCACTGGCGATTGGCCTGTGCCTGCGTGGGCGCCGTCTTCATGAGCTGGCTCACGAAGCCATGATCTTGGAGTACGTTCGCACGCATCGGCCGGAGCTCGGCGGTGACGCCGTTGCGCGACGCGAGGTGGAGGCCCGCGCCGCGCAGATCGCGAACGAATTGGAAAGTGAAGTTCGCCGCGCATTCGCGGCCGCAGAGTGGGTGACCAATGGCGAGCGCGCGGAGGTTGACGGTTTGGCGGGTCTCTCGCGGCTTGCCTCCGATCTCGCCGACAAAAACTACCCCGATGCGCCGTGCCTGTTCAACGAGCTACTCAACCGCACCGCGCCTGGCGCGAACGCCATCGCCGCTCAAAAGGCGCTATTGAAGGCAATGGTGAGCAAAGCCAACGAACCGCGGCTTGGGATCGACGGCTTTCCCGCCGAAGGCGGGCTGTATGAGTCGCTGTTGGTGCGCACGGGTCTGCACAAGACGAGCAACGAGACGTCGGGGTTCCACAAGCCCGGTCGCAGTGACCCCGGGCGGCTCGGCCCGTTGTGGAAGGCAACCGACGATTTCCTAAAGGGGGCGGCGAAGGCGCCAATCTCTGCGGTTGACCTGTACGCCATGTGGCAGGCCAAGCCGTTCGGTGTGCGTGAAGGCCTTCGCCCCGTACTGCTCGTGGCCTATCTACTCTCTCGGGCGGATCGCTACACGGTCTACCTCAATGACCAGCTCGAGGTTGCGCTCAACGACGTTACCATCGACCGGCTTACCTCCGATCCTTCGGCTCTGACGCTGCGTGTGTTCGACGCCGGCGATCACGCACGTCGATTGTTTGATGCGATGCGCGCCATCGTTTCCAACGCCACGGGTGTGACCGCCACAGAATTGAAGGACACCGTCTCGTTGGCGAAGGCAATCGTTGGTCTCGTCAAGACCCAGCCGATCTTTGTGCAACGGACACAGCGGATGAGTGCGGAAGCGCTCGCTGTACGCGGCGCGATTCGCGCCGCGACCGACCCGCATACGTTGCTCCATGAGAGTCTGCCCTCGACCTTAGACGCGTTGATCGGTCGTGGGCATGCGCCAGTCGAAGCGAGCATTGAACTGTTGACCGCGACGTTGACCGAGATCTGCAGTACCTACCAGCGCACGTTGGATGGGATTGATTCAACGTTGCGAAGTGAGCTCGACGCACCGACCGGAGAAACGTCCTCGCTTCAGGAGCGAGCACTGCGCATCCGTGGCCTGACGGGTGATTTCAGGCTGGAGGCTTTCATTGCGCGCTTGTGCAGCTACAAGGCGACGCCAACCGACATCGAAGGCATTGCGAGTCTGGCAGCGAACAAGCCGCCGAGGGATTGGTCCGACAATGACGTGGATCGAACGCATTTGGCGATTGCTGGGATGGCGCAGCAGTTCAACCGAGCAGAAGCGTTTGCCCGGGTCAAAGGTCGCGCCGATGGCCGTCATGCGGTGGCGTTTGTCGTCGGGCTCGATCGGTCGCCGGCGTTGCAATCGCGCGAGTTCGAGATCACCGAGCATGACCGACAAAAGGTGCTGGAACTCGCGCGGGCGCTCCAAGGCGTGCTTGCATCGACCGCGAGCAGCGCGGAGATTCAGCTGGCTGCCTTGGCGCAAGTGGGTAGCACGATGCTGGAGACCGCCCCATGACGTCAGCAGCGCGCCATGTGCTCGGCATCTCGGGTGGACGCGATAGCGCGGCGTTGGCTGTTTTCATGCGTCAGCATCACCCAGAGCTGTCCATCGAGTATTTCTTCACCGACACCGGTAAGGAGTTGCCGGAGGTCTACGACTTTCTTGGCCGGCTCGAAGGCTTCCTGGGTCAGCCGATCGTCCGCCTGAATCCGGACCGCGATTTCGACTTCTGGCTTGCGCAGTACAAGCATTTCCTGCCCTCGGTGCAGACCCGCTGGTGCACGCGCATGTTGAAGATCCGGCCGTTTGAGGCCTGGATCCGTCCCGATCTTGATGCAGGCATCCCAGTAACGAGCTACGTCGCCATTCGGTCGGATGAGAATCACCGTGAGGGACATGCCTCCAAACATCCGAACCTGTCGGTTCGGTTGCCGTTCCGCGAACACGGCGTCGATCTCGCCGGCGTCAAGGAACTCCTTGAGGCATCGGGCGTAGGGCTTCCCACCTACTACGATTGGCGCTCTCGTAGCGGATGCACCTTCTGCTTCTTTCAGCAGAAGATCGAGTGGGTGCATCTGAAGGAGCGGCATCCCGAAGCCTTTGAGGAGGCCAAGCGCTACGAAAAGCTTGCCCGCGAACACGCCTCTCCCTTTACCTGGAGCACGAGCGAGTCCCTGGAGGAGCTGGAGCAGCCGGAGCGCATTGAGGAGATCCGCGCCCGTCATGCTCAACGGATCGCGCGGATTGCGGCTGCCAGACGTCCCGGTTTGCTGTCAGGACAAGATGTTGACCTGGATCCCGACGAGGACTACGGATTGTCGGGCAAAGGATGCCTCGTTTGCCACAAGTAGCGGAATGCCGTCGAAAATAATAAGGTCGCTCAGATGAGGCGACGGACGGGGGATGGCATGCCAACGAACGCGCGATGGATTGCATTTCTGCGGAACTATGGTCCCATTCCGACCAATGCCAACATGTACGACGAGCGCATCGAGCGCTCGCGGCTCCGTGCGGGAGTAGAGCGAGGTATCCAACTGCCCGCGCCCACCGTCGACGAGGCACTCGCGGTCTTGCGTGCCGATCGACCGTCATCGGTCGTACTGACCGGCACCGCCGGCGACGGAAAGACCTACCAATGCCGCCAGATCTGGCTCCAGCTCGGTGGAGATCCGACGGTTTGGGACGCCGGCAGTTCGAAGACACCGGGAGTCCTTGAGCTCGCGCTGGGGTCCAGGCGCTTGCTCGTTGTGAAGGATTTGTCGGAGCTCAACGCCGAATCGGCGCGGGCCTTCTTCGAACAAGTCTTTTCGGGGCTGCTCGATGAGGCGCGTCCAACGTTGTTCTTGATGGCCGCCAACGTCGGGCAGCTCCATGACGAGTGGCAGAAATCGCTTACCGCGCTGTCGGAAAAATTCCCCGAGGCGCGAGGTTATTGGCGCGACATCGAGGGTCAGCTCTTTGGTGACACCGCCAACGATGAACGACGCGTGGTCGTGTTCGATCTCAGCCGCGGCCGCAGTGATCTGATGGTGGCCGAGGTGCTCACGCAGGTCCTCGGGCATGGCGCGTGGAACGGTTGTGAGGCGTGCGAGCTCCTCAGCACCGACAAGGGGCCGTGTCCCATTCGGGCCAACCGTGCCCGGATGTTCGAAGGCGACGTGGGCGAGCGATTCCGGCAGAGGCTGCAGGAATTGGTCTACTTGCAGGCGCAAAACGGCCGTCATCTCACGGTGAGGCATCTGCTGATGCTCGTGGTCAACGCCCTGCTCGGGCATGCCGGCGTCAAACAGCATGTGATGGCGTGCTCGGATGTTGCAGCCATTCAGCGCGATGGACACCACGTGATGGGCGCGGTGTATCGAAATGTCTTGGGCGGAAATCTGCCGCCGCGGCAGCGATCGAACCGCGAGGTGTTCGACAAGTTGAGTCGTGTGGGCATAGGGACCGAGACCAGCAATCGCATCGATCGACTGTTGACCTACGGACCAGACGATCCTGAACTCAAGCCGGATTACGAGACCCTCGTTGGCAACGATCAGCTCTACGGCCACACGACGCACTGGGAGCACGCGCGCGATCGCTATTTGGAGAGCGGAGAGGCCGAGGAATTCCTGCCCGAAATTCGTCATCAGAGGGAACGATTGTTCTTCACGTTGCCGCAAGAGCAGGCCAAGCACCTGGGGCTGTGGGAGCTCACGGTCTATCACTACGCCGCGGACTTCCTGCGCACGAAAAGCGCAATTCTTGCGAACAAGCGGGCCGGCAACGAGGTGGTGAAACGCCTGGTTCGCGGGCTGAATCGCGTCTTCACTGGGCAGTTGCTGCGCCAGGACGACTCGCTCGTTGTCGCTTCATCGGGTAGCAGTTCGCAGTCAAAAACCTCCCTGATCTATGAGGGCGTGGTGTCGCTCGATGGCGACCATGGCGAGAAGATCGAGATCGTGCGGGGACGGCGTACCGACATCGCGCTGAGCGTCCGGATCCACGAGAACGCCGTTCCCGTCGATCTGGACCTGACCGTGCTCCGCTTCGAATTCTTGAGTCGCGTTGCCGACGGGGCGTTGCCGAGCAGTTTCTCGCTCGAGTGTCACGAGGACATGCTCGCGTTCAAGGCGCGGGTGTTGCGAGCGTTGGAAGGACGCCGTCGCGCGCGCGCGGCCGATGGGCTGGCGCCCTTGAAGCTCCTGGAAGTCACCGCCGAGGGGCGTGTTCAGCCGCACACGATCGAGGTTACTCCCAATGCATGAGGTTGCTGAGGACGATCGCCACGATGGCATCTGGGTGGACGAGCAGATTTGGGGCCATCGCCTGCACGATGAGCAAACGCCGTGGCTGACGTTTCTGGAATTCCTAACGGTCTTTCATGCCTTGCAGCAAACGGCGTTCCAGAATCACCGCGAGCCCAAGGAGAGACTGACCTACAAGCCGCAGCGCCAGATCAGGCTGCGCAATATCCTGTTCAACAATCCGCACTTTGTCGAGCTGAAGGAGGCGAAGGTCAGCTCCGATGAGGCGTGGTCGCTCTGGCTGAAGCGAATGTCACGCAATCCGTCAGGCGAACCCACGACGGGTCTTGTGCTGTCCGATCTCCAGCAGCAATTCGCCACCTTCAGCGACTTCGTGCGCGCAGTGGAGTATTTCCGCCACACCGCGGTGGAAGGGCTGGCCAACAAACGGTGGACGACGCGCTTCGTGTTCCCCTTCGGGGCCAATGCGCTTTACGAGGATGTCGCGGAGAAAGGGAAGACGTTTTCTACAGACCGGTTGTTCTTCGCGCGTACCGGAGAGCTGCTCTACCTCATCCTCTGTCGCGCGAAGCGCGCCGACGAGCTCGCTGCCGCACTGACGAAGCTGTTCTTTAGCGGCTCCAACGCGAGCGAGCAGCTCGTTGGCATCCTCCAGGGGGCGGTGCACACCGCCGAGACGGCGCGCACCGGTGCCGTGTTGCCGCATGCAACGCGGCCGGAATTCGACTTGCTTGCCGAGGACTGGTTGGCGCTGTTGAACCGTGGAATGCCGGGGCTCGATGTGGTGCCGCATCTGGTGACGATTGGGGCACTGCACCTGTGGCGGTATTTCTTAAACCTCGCCGCCGAACGCATGGGCCAAGCAATGCCGCTCGTGCTGATCGAGATGGTGGCTGCGCAACGCACCTCGATTCGTGCGTTGTCGACGGACTGCTATGACCAGAACAACGCTCTGCCGTGGCGCGCCGTGGAAAGCATGCTCGCCGCCGTGCAACGCCGGCCGGAGTGGGAAGATTGGGCCTTGGGCGCGGACGGTCGCGAGCGGTTCCTGAAGCAACTGGAGAACGAATTCGCTTGGCCGCATCCGAAGGATCGCCGCGAATACCAGAACCGGTCCGCCGAGGACATCCTCAAATCCCTCATTGACGAAGCGCGCACACGTCATCGGGGGCACTTGGGGAAAATTCATGGCACTTGGGCTCGTGAGCTGGGTCTGGCTTCGCGTCGCAGTAGCCGGCGCGTTCGGTATGCACCGACCGATCGCTTGCTCAAGACGCTCGTCTTCGCGCACGTTCCGGAGCGAATGGAGGTGAAGGCCTTCCTGCGGTTGTTGCACGAACGGTACGGGTTCGTCATCGGCGACGCCGAAGGACAGCATTGGATTGGCGAAGGTCAAGCAGACAAGGAAGATTTCAAGCGGAACGCTCAGCGGCTCGAAGAACGCTTGTCGAGCCTGGGTCTTGCCGAGCGACTGTCGGATGCGTGCGCCTATGTGCAGAGTGCGGGAGGGTTGGGCGCATGAACCCCAGTGACCTGGTCGGCCTTGTCGGCCATCGTTTGATCCTCGATCTCGTGAATGACGCGCGATCGCGCACGGCGGCCGGTTCGGAAACCGCGCGCATGGTGCTCGACATGCTTGAGCCTGAGCACGTCGGCGCCATCGTGCGTGCCGTCTTCGCGGATCCGGACCTGTCCAAGCAGGTGTACGTGCAGATCAAAGCCCGCATCGCGACCCAGGCGGCGCTGCCTGCGCACCTCCACACCGATCAAACCGAAGTCTGGTTCCGAAACCACGAACCGCCCCAAGGCCAGCCAGCGCTGTTGATCGCGACCGACGGAGACGATCAACGCGAATCGCTCGAAGAGCTGGCCCGCATCTCCGCCGCCGATCTCCGGAACGCGGCCGACACCTGGGTCTCGCTCGTGAGCACGGGCGGGGTCCTGTCGGCCGACGACCAGGCCGTGTGGATCAAGGCCCTTCAAGGATTGGCGGACGCGCGGGAGGTGAGCCTGCAGCAGTTTGCCCGGTACGTCACCGCCACCCTTGAACGCGTCAAGGCGCACGGCGAGCTGCTCTCAGCGCTCGGGCAGGCATTGCCGCAATTGCGTCTGCCCTGTGACGTCGGTGCCTTCGTGGCGATCAAGGACAAGCAGCGCACGCAGAAGAGCGCCTGGCGGCGGCGGTTCCTGGCGCTCTTTACCGATCGCATGCCGCTGCTGACCAAACACCTCAAGACCGGCCAACTGATCGAGAGCGGGGAACTCACACGACAGCTCAAGCAACTGATTGATGATGGTCTGCTCGGTCCGCAGCACATGGGCATCTTCGAGGCATTCATCGACGCTCCGCCGCAATGGTGCATGCCCGCGCAGGCGCTCGCCGAGCTGGAATGGGATTCCGATCACGTCTCCGATTTCTTTACGGGTATTCGGCAGAAACAGGACCGCAACCTTGCCACGGTTACCCTGACGCATTTCGCCGACGAAGGCCTGCCGCTGTCGCACGAGGATGAGGAGTACCTGCAGACGCTGCAGGCGAAGAAGTCGTTCAAGCAATCGGAGGAGCAGGCCGATCGGGATTTCTACGATCGGCACATGTCCGATCTGACCAAGAACCCGAAACTCAAGAGCAAGTGGGACAGTTACGTCTTCGGTGCCGCGGTCACGTGCACAGACCTCCTGGAGGGTTTGATCGAAGCGATGGCGCGCCTCTGCGCTCGCGTGACCGATTGGTCTATCGAGCGCAGCCTCGACATCAAGATCCACGGCCGCGGCGATCGCTATTTTCGGGAACTCAATGCCGATATCGCCGAGCTGTTCAGCCTGCGATACCGCGGTCTCGCCGCGCTGCTCGGAAAGCGCATCTCGTTCGATATCGGGCGCTTGGCCGGCTACTCCCAATTCCTGACCGAGCAGCGCGAGCGGAACCACAAGCGCAGCACGTCGACCTCCCGCAGCGCGACCACGATTCGGCTCGATCTGCGACTGAGCTCCGATGCCGGTGATCACGTGGTGCAGCTGCTTTGGAGCGGTTCACCGTTCGCCGTGTCCACGAACCTTCCCGAGGACTTGAAGCGACTGCGCGACGACCCTTTGGTGAGACTGAAGGTTGAGCGGAATCGCGTCAGTCGAAAAGGCGAAGCGCAGCGCGTTTCGCTCGGCAACTACATGAGTTTCGAACCCGAATATGGCCAGGAGGCCGGTACCTTGGTTCCGCCCGAGGATCGACGCAATCGCTGGCGTTCGCCGTGGCAGACGGCCTTGGCGAAAACCGTCGATCGGTCCGCGCTGTCGCAGGCGGACGCCAAGCTCGTGCAGGCCCGCTTCGACACGTTCGAAGCCAGCTATCGATCCGCCCTCGCCGCGATGGCCGCCGGCTCGGTGAGCGATGCCTCGATCCTCCGGCAGGCCGACGAGTACGGCGATTTGCTCGAATCGCTCGCGCCGGTCATGAGCTCGGAGATGGACGTGCCGCGGCGAGAGCTGGTTGAACCGCTCCTGTCGCTCGGTGTGGTCCAAATTGTCGATCGTGTCCCTTCGGCGGTGATCGCGCCGTGGCATCCGCTTCGCATGGCCGCCACGGCCGTGAAGACGAAGCGCGTCGCCACGTTCATCAACCACGTGATCACCGCCAATAGCGTGGACTTCGGCGACTTGCCGCTGTTCTTCAGGGATTTCCGCGATCAGCTTCGGCACCCCCACTACCCTGAAGCGGTGCTGGGGTACCGCAGCGACAGTCCAGCGTTGCTGGTGGTGACCGATACCGTCGACGACTACTCGCTCGCCGAAGAACCCCACCCGGATGACGCGGAGTGGAGAAGTGACAGCGATCCGAGCGAGGCGGCCGATCGCGTCAAGGACATCGTTAAACGCTACCTCGATCTGCAACCGCACGAGCAGGCCAACCTGAGCGTGGCCCTGTACAACTGCGAATCCGCAGGGTTGCCGATCGCCGCGATCGAGGCGCTGTCCGACCTGCAGGAAGCCGACGTGCACTGCCACGTTGTTCTTCGACATGAAAACGTGGCTGTCTTGCGGCGCGTCTACACGGAGCTCCTCGAGCACGCGGACGCTGATCCGGACGCCTTGGTGGCCAGCGAGACGTCGAAAAACTTCATGGCAAACCTGCGCGTTGGCATTCAACTTGAGACGCCCACGTCGTTGGGGCCGCGTGACGCACGCGCCGTGGACATTGCCTTCCTCGACGACGTCGTGTCCCGCCGCGCCGGCGTGAAGATGCTGCCGGCCCCGAACGCATCGGCGCCGCCGAGCCTACTTGAACACGTGCCGGGACACTGGTCGTATCGGTTGCCCGTCGGGAAAGAGCAGACGCGTGCCTCGCGTTACCTGGCATGCCCCGAGCAGCCGAAGTGCAGTTTGGAACAGTTGCGCGCGACCCTCGCGGTGGTCGAGCCGTTCGCCGGTTCGGCGCCGTATCGGCTGCCGGTTCGCGAGCTGGCCTTCAGCGATCCGACAACCGGGACGCTTCTGAAAGACGTTCACAACCTTGCCGAGTGGGTCGTCAATCACGATGACTTGCTGGAGCCCGAACAGCTGCGCAATCTCGATGTGCAGGTGATTCGCTATCGTCGCGACGCCACGCACGGCCGCAACCTGATCGTCTCGTCGACGTCGCAGTCCGGATTGCTGCTCGCGTTGGTTCAACGTCGGCTGCAGGCCTTGAACCTTGGGCTCGTGGATACGGAGCTGCGGTTGCTGGCCGACGAGCTGGTGCGTGACGCGACAAGGATCTCCGGCGAGATTGCCTTGCGGGCGACCAAACGCGGTGAGTTCGCCGGCGAATTGATTGGCGTGGTGCTCAGCCATGCGCTGGTGCGCGATGAGCTCGGCGCCTCCAGCCCTCAGGCCTGGTACTTCCTTGACGACTACGCAAGCTGGCTCGGGCAACGCGAAGGCGGCATCGCGGATCTGATCGTCTTGAGCCCGTATCAGGTCGATGGGAAGGTGGCGTTGCGGATTCGCATCACGGAAGCGAAATACATCGCCGATGCGCAGACGTCTGATATGCGCAAGAAGTCGAGGAGTCAGCTACAAAACACGGTCAACCGCGTTCGAGAAGCGTTGTTCGGCAACCCTGGGCGACTCGATCGCGACCTTTGGCTCTCGCGCTTGAGCGAGTTTCTGGTTCAGGCCTCGCACGCGGCGGCGGCGATGCACGCCTTCACCGGGCTGCAGCGAGCGGTTCGCGATGGCACGGCCTTGATTGACCTTCGCGGCTATTCGCATCTGTTCGTTTCCGGACCGCTCGGGTCAAGCACGGCCTCGTTACGCGAGGACTTGCCGAAAGAGTGTGGAGCGCATGCCCTGCAGGAGACATTCAGCGTCGATGCGGTGCGCGAGCTGCTGCTGCGCTATTTCCGCAAGCAGCCACTGGGGCCAACGCGTGAATTGTCGCGACCTGGCGAACGCCCCTGGGAAAAGGAGGCGTTTGCCCTGCCGGCCCCGCGACCGACGTGGGCACGGGTCAAGACGAACGACACCAAGTCTGCAACGCCACCGTCGACGGCGAGTGACACGAGCGGTGAACCAACGACGCCGGTCGTGATCGAAAACAGCCATCAGCCGGAGCGTGCTGCAAGCCCGTCTGCCGGGGTAGTGGTGCCCACGACCGGAGCCGTAGAGCCGACAAGCCAAGCCTCTTTCGCGGGAGCTGACGACGCGGTCCGTGTCGAGGCTGGTAGCTTCGAGGCACTCCTGGAACGGCATGCGACACGTGTGCGCGCACCGGCGGAAAGCGCGTGGCTTGACGACACAGTGCTGCGATTACGCCAGGCATTGACGAGCTACCACCTGCAGGCCCAAGTCCTAGGCCGGCGACTTACGCCGAACGCTGCGTTGATCCGCTTGCAGGGAACGGACCGTTTGCATCTAAAGGACATCGAAACCCGTCGCTCGCAGTTGCTGACGTCTCACGGACTGGACGTTATCAACGTGGACGCCCGCCCCAACGAAATCGTCGTCTCCATCGCCCGGCCCGAGCGCGAGATCGTGCGCCTTTGGGACGTATGGGGACAGGCGCCGCCGAAGCGTTCGGCAGGCGAACCGGATCTGTGTCTCCTGATTGGGTTGCGTGAACTGGACGGCGAGCCGTTCTACCTCAACCTCGGGGATCCGCGTGGCAGCATTCCCACGCATGCACCGCACACGTTGGTCGCTGGCACCACCGGCAGCGGCAAGTCTGTGCTGATCCAGAACCTGCTGTTGGATCTTGCGGTGCGCAATTCCCCCGAGAGGGTCCGGATCCACATCATCGACCCAAAACAAGGCGTCGACTACTTCGCCTTAGAAGGGCTTCCGCATCTCGATGGCGGTTTGATCGTCGAGCAGCCGCAAGCGCTGTCGCTGCTAGAGGAGATGGTGGCGGAGATGGATCGCCGCTACGTGCTGTTTCGCGAAACAAAGGTCAACAAGCTCGCTGCCTACAACGCAAAAGTGGGTCCCGCCCAGGCGTTGCCAGTTGTGTTCGTCGTGCACGACGAATTTGCCGAGTGGATGTTGACCGAAACCTACAGGGATTCTGTTACGTCTCTTGTTAGCCGGCTCGGTGTCAAAGCCCGCGCCGCCGGAATCCACCTGCTATTCGCTGCGCAGCGCCCGGACAGCACAGTGATGCCTATGCAGCTGCGAGATAACTTAGGCAATCGCATGGTGCTTCGCGTAGAGGGCGAAGGTACTTCGGAGATTGCGCTCGGCGCGAAAGGAGCAGAGCGCCTGCTTGGGCGAGGACATGTCGCTGCCAGGTTGAGCAATGAGCCGGATGTGATCTTTGGGCAGGTGCCATTTCTAGGTGACGCGGAGGTCGCTGCGGTAGTCGCGACCGTCTCGGCGAACCGGTAGGCCCCATAAACTATTGTGCACCACAAATCGCAGTGGGATGGCATTCTTCACGGTTCCGGATCCAGAGAGAACTGAGGACGTTTGGAGGCGAGCAAGGCGCACATTCTGCTTTGGCTACGGTCAGGGTACGTCGGACAAGCGAGGTGTCAGCGTGACAGCTAAGACGAAGCCGGGTGATCAGAGTGGATTCCGAGTGGCAGCTCGCACCTTGCTACACCTTGGACGAGAGCTGATCACGTCCGATGAGATTGCTCTGAACGAGCTAATCAAGAATTCCTACGACGCCGGTTCAAAATCTGTCGAGATTCTGGTCTGCTCCCCTGTGTCGAAGCAACAGATTGACATGCTTCTGGAGGGTGTCCACACCCTGACGCCTTCACGGTTTAGGAGCACGCGCGTCGAGCTACTTGAGGTGCTCAAATCGTCGGCACGTAAGGCATTGCCGGACAAAGCTGCCAAACACCTAGAGAGGATGTGCTCGAAGTTCGCTGCTGCGGATAGCGTTGCCGATGCGATCAAAGTGCTTGAGCAGGTGAATTTCGTTGAGGTGAAAGATACCGGGTCAGGAATCAAGATGAGAGACATCCTTCCTGTATTCCTCACCGTGGGAACGAACTTCAAATCAAGGTCCGCGCCACCTGGAAATGTTGAAGAGTACTTAGGGAACAAGGGAATCGGCCGACTGGCCATGATGAGAATCGGTGACCGGGCAGATGTGCTCACGTGGGCTGATCCGGTTAGTGCTTCCTTTGTCGAGTTTGATTGGCGTGAGTTCGACCGTTCAGACGTGGAGTTGACCCAGATTGAGGTCAGTGTCCGGAAGCGGAAGGCGCCAGAGACATCGCCGAGCGGCACGAAGATTCGCGTCTATGCGCTGAGACGCGATTGGAGCCCGGGGGAATCGCTCGAATCAGAGATGAAGGCGTACTTCAGACGACTCCGCGATCCGTTCGTGAACAAGAAGGGATTTGCCGTTCGCGTGAGTATCAACGGCGCACCGTCGATACCATTCAAGCCGATGGATGCAGAAGTGCGCGATGCTGCGGACCAGCAACTGACGCTGGAATTCAATCCCGCGGCCACACCAGCACTCACAATCACAACCGTTCGCGTCGGAACTGGCGTCAGCGATGTAGAAACGCAGTCATTGAATGTTTTGGCTCAGAAATGCAAGTCGTCGCCCAAGCAAGTTGCGAACATCGGCCCATTTACGATGCGATTGATGCGATTCAACCGCACTCACCTTCGCACAAAGAAGAAAGGCGAATGGAAATCAGTGCAAAAGGAGCTGGATGCGTGGGTCGGCGGGATTGCCATCTACCGCGACGGATTCCGAGTAGGTTTCACTGGTTCCGACCGAGGTGAGGATTGGCTCGGGCTCGATAGCAAGGCACTGAGAGGTAGCGGCTATTCGCTCAACCGTATTCAGGTAGTTGGAGCCCTCGAGATCAGCCATAAGGGTAACCCGCACCTTATCGACCTGACCAACCGCGAGGGTCTGATCGGAACACCGGAGGCAGAGCTGCTAAAGCAGCTTCTCCTCGAGTTTGCGATCAAGCCATTGCGAGGAGTAATCGAAGCACAGGATGAACAGCTGAAGAAGGAGAGATTCGAGGCTTTGATCAACGAGGGCGTCCCCACGTTGAACCACAGAGTAAGCATGGCACGAGATGAGGTCTCTCGCCTGTTCGTCAGTGTGCCAGACGTCTACCGTGAGCCGGTGAAGTCCATCGAGCGACATCTGCACTTCATCTCCGCGCAGGTGCAAAACTTCGAGTCTGCGATTGAGAAAGTGCGCGATGGTCGCGAAGACATCTTGGAGCTGGCCGGCGTGGGCAATGTGATGCACGGAGTCTTGCACGAGCTAACACGAACGACCGCACAAACACGGAGATTGATTGGTGAGCTGGCCAAGGATGCCGACGAAGAAACGCAAGCCCTGTTGGTAAAGCTCGAAGATGAGATACGCGCCATTAACATTCGGCTTCGCCAACTCGATCCGTTGATGCCAAGCGGGCGGCAGCTCAAGAAAGATGTTGAAGTTGACAAGCTCGCGAAGACCATTCTCGATGGGTATGCATATCGATTCCGCCGCCACAAGATCATAGGAGAGGTCCTGGTTGTTGGAAGGACGCCCGTGCGAGTACGTATGGTTCCAGGGTTTCTGAGCTTGGTCCTAGAGAACCTCGTGAGCAACTCGGTTTACTGGCTAACGGCCGCACCGCCGTCCGATGCCCCCCGGAAGATCGTAATTGAGATCGACGAAAAGGCGAGTGTTCTGCACTACAGCGACAATGGCCCCGGCATCGCCGTAACCGATCGAGACCGGGCGTTTTCTCCCGGCTGGAGTCTGAAGCCTGATGGCAAGGGCTATGGCTTGTACCTCGCTAGAGAGGTAGCGGAGTTCCACGGATGCAAAATGTTCCTTGAGAACACCAGTGACTTGGACGGGCGAGTACGGACCTTTGTCCTTGAGCTTCCCCGGGAGGGTGCATGACCGCCGCAGAAATAGCGCGCAACGCGGGGATAACGAGGGTCTTGGTGGTTGATGACGACCTAACTGAGATCTCTACCCTGGCTGATCTAGATGCTTCCGGGGTCGAACCCAGGCCAAGCGAAGTCCTAGCTGACGACGACCACGAGTACACCGTAGAGCTCGACACGCTCCTTGCGGGGGCGGGGAGAGCCCACGCGACCGCACACGAGCGCGTGCAGTCGCTCAACGATCCGGAGGTTCTTAAGCAAGCAGGGTTATGGATACGTGACGTATTCGAGCGTGCCACGGCGAGACGCAAGCGCGCGCGCGATCCGTTGGACAAGGTGCTGTTATGGCTCGCGGAAGATTTCAATATCACTCCGGAGAGCTGGGCCATGCCCCGGGATCTTCGCGGAGACGAGCGATTTGATCTACTGATCATTGACTATTTCCTCTCGCACGAGCGCCCTGAGGAGACAATCGATTTGATCAGGACCTTCAAGCGTGTGCACGAACTCGAGGACCACCCACTGCTCGTTATCTTGATGTCGTCGAACATCGGCACGCTGCGTGATGAATTTGAGTACATTCGAGACGAGTGCCGACTATCTGCATCCAGATTCCGAATCCTTGCAAAGCCCGTCCTGGCCAGTGACAGCGTGGATCGAGAGAAGTGGACGCGAGCCCTCATAGGACTGGCCAAAGAACGGTCCCTCGTCAGAAGAATAGAGACATTCGTGAGCTCTTGGGAGACCAGCTTGAATGATGCCACCAAGCGGATCGTTCAACGTCTTCATGACCTAGATGCCAGCGCAATTGCGATGCTCATCGAGACGGCCAAGCTCGACAAGATGTCATTTGAAGAATACTTATGCGACGTCTTAGCCAGACGGGTGGCCGCTGAAGCAGAGAGTAACAACTTTCCGTTCGTTGAGATTCAGCAGCTTGAGACTGCGCTGCCAGAATCAGGCGTACAAGTCGCGTTAGACCAAGGTGTTGAGGTTCGCCATGGACAACACGCCATTCGATGTCTAATGAGCGACGTCATGTGGCATCGGGCAGAGTGGTGGCGACCAACTGAACCAATCCCCGCGTGCGTTGCCGCGATTCCTGGTGATGAGGCTAGCGAGCAAGCCTCCTTGGACGCTCAAACGCAGCGATACATATGGATGAAGCGATTCATTCGGTTTGGTACAGTTCTGCGCCGTCGAAGCGACACAACACTCTTCCTAAACATCACGCAAGCGTGCGATGTTCAATCCGTACCTCTAAAGAGAGCGGCCGAAGTAAACTTTCTCCTTCTCCGTGGGGAGCGCTTTCCCATCGATAAAATTACCGAGGGTGAGAGGTCATACGACTCGCCTTACCACTATGAAGACCTTCGTTCGGATGAGTTCTTTACGCTCCAATGGCAGCTACGGCGGCCGAATGCTCCGACTCTCCTGGAAATCGCGGACTCGCTCGAAGAGTACGAGATAGTTGCCCAGCTCCGCTTGGACGCGGCATATGCTGTGCTGGCGAAGTTCGTTTCACAGGCATCGCGAGTCGCTCTGATTCGCCTTCCAGTGCTCTATCGATGCAGTGTTGAGCTATTCACAAAGACTGGAAACGACTGGACGGCCTCAACACTTCCTATTGAAGCTACGGCCTGGAACAAGAAAGAGGGTGATTGGCGCATCCAGTTTGGCGCAGATGCCTCAGACGCAATCCAGAACGAGATGGGGACACTTGATGCAGACCAGAAGCTAGCCCTTAAGACCCTACTTATTGACAGCGTGAAGGTTGAGACCAAGAGCTCGGCCGAATATCACGCCAAAATCCTTGTCTCCGGTGCGCTAGCGCTGGTTCGTATGGATGGGAGAACGGCGCACGAAGAAACGCACTTTAAAAGATTCCTAGCGTCGATTAAGGATGGAAACAATTTATTCGCGGGAAGCTATGCACTGCTATTGCGAGGCACACCCCGATCTATTGACTGAGATGCCTCCCCTACGAAACGGCAACATAGACATTGTTGGCTTCCGGTCAGGGGCACAAGAAGAGATATTAAAGCACCCTGGACAACTGTCACAAGGCCGCTGAAACTCTCATTCTGCCCTGATCAATCCATCTGTCACGACGGATCAATCCAAGTGGCGCGCTACAGCGGACCCGGAAGGCAGGATGCCTGGAGGGCGTGGCCTCTGGGGTGGCTTTCTTTGCTTACCTTTCTTTGGCCATCCAAAGAAAGTAAGTCGCCCGCCGGCAGGCGGGCGAAACGCTTTGTTCAACGCCGGGCGCTACTTACAAAGCGACAAAAAAAACCGGCCCGCCGGAACCCCCAACCTACGCCTGCATAAAACCAAGATCCGCCGTCGGAAAATTGATCAGATTCGGAAAGATCGTCGCCAGCTCGTTGGTATTCGTGACACCCATCCACTTCGCGAGCGTCGCACTCATCTGCTCCACGCTCGTCGTCGGGATCGTCTGCCCGCGGTTGAAGCTCATCGCATTGTCGAGCGCTTGGTTCGGGAACGTGCCGTACAGCCGTCCGCCGTTCACCGCGCCGCCCATCACGAACTGCACGCCGCCCCACGCATGGTCCGAACCGTTGCCGTTGGAACTCAGCGTGCGCGCGAACTCGCTCATCGTGAACGCGGTGACTTCGTTCTGCGCGCCGATCTCGCCGAGCGCCGTGTAGAACGCGCCGAGCGCCTGCGACACGCGGTTGAGCAGCGCCGCGTGGCCGTTCTGGTTGGTGGCCATCAGCCCGTCGTGCAGGTCGAAGCCGCCGATGCGCACGTAGTAGATCTGTCGCGAGTGGCGGATCGTCAACGCCTGGTCGCGCGAGATCTTGATCATGCGCGCGACCATCTTGAGCTGGTCGGCCAGTGAGTTGTTGGCCGGGAACGCGGTGGTGACGCCGCCGGTGCTGCCGGTGAGCGCGCTGTTGAGCGTGTCGTAGAGATCGCGCGCGCGCTTGAACGTGCGGCCGTATTCGTTCGCGAACGGCGAATTGCCGGTGTCGGCGAGCAGCAGGTCGAGTGCGCCGGCACGCTGCGGGCCGTAGGTGCCGCCGGTGGAATTGGCGCTGTTGTAGATGTTGGAGAGCGGCGACAGGCCGCCCGACGACATCTGGTACGGGAACGTGCTGAGGCCAACCTCGAAACGGTTCGAGCCCGACAGCGAGATGCATGGCGACAGCGTGTCGAACGTGTTCTGGTTACGCACGCGGTCGGCCACGAGGCCGCCCCAGCCGGTGGCGACGTTGCCGGTCTGCGCGAGATGCCAGAGGTTTTCCTGGTCGTTGTGCGAGTACAGCTGCGGCGGGCGCGACGACGGCGTGCTGTTGTAGGTCGGCTTGTCGATCGGCCGGCGCAGCGTGCCGATGTTGGCGAGGAGCGCCACCTTGCCCTGGTTGTACAGGGTGCGCAGGTCCGCCATGCCGGTGGGGTAGGTCGCATTGCCCGGATTGAGCGCGTACTCGGCGCTGGTGGCCGAATCGACGATGCGCATCGGCGTCAGCGCGGTGCGGTCGATGCCAAGGCCGCCCGGGTTGGTGTTCGCGTTGTACACGCCGCTGCGTGCCGTCGCGTACACGCCGTGGCGCGCCGTGTCGTACGGCATCAGCATGTTCCACGAATCGTTGCCGCCGGAAAGATAGACGCAGACGAGCGCGCGATAGCCGCCGGCGTCGGGGCCCGACGCGGCGAGGGCGGAGCCCATCAGCTTGAGCTGCGGCAGGAACGCGGAGGCACCGCCGGCTGCGAGCGTGGCACCGAGGTTGGCGAGAAAGCGGCGGCGCGAGTGGTTTTCGGATTTCATGGCGGTTCCTCAGCGCTGCGTCGCGAATTCGGGCGAAATGACGGTGATGTGCAGCAGCGAGCGTGCTTTTTCGCTTGCCGTTGCGCCGTTCATGAAGCTCAGCATGTTGACGAGCGTCGTGCGCATGTTGGTGGACATGCTGCCGTACATCATGCGCACATTGACGAAATCGACCATCGCGGCGGGCGTGGGCTGCGCGACGATCGTGGCCACGTCGATCAGCGGGCGGTCGACCGGCGGGTTCGTCATGCCGACGTAGTAGCGCGACGAGTAGTCGTACAGGCTGTTGGACATCGTGTACGCGGTGGTCTCGTTGACGATCTGGAACTCCGGCGAAAACAGGCCGCCGTCTTCGATGGGGCCCGGCTGCTGGTAGTCCGGCTCGTAGAAGTTGAACACCGTGTTCGCGCCGAGCGGGCGCTGGCCGTACGTCGTCATGAGGTTCGGCAGGCCCATCTTGATCTCGCCGTAGGTGTTGGCCGCCGGGAACTGCACCGGGAACGCGCGCAGCAGGGCGGTCAGGCGCAGCAGCGGTTCGCGCAGCTTGCCGAAGTTCTGCGCCGGGGTGCCGCGTGCTTCGGGGTCGGTGAGGATGGCCTTGATCACCGCGCCGAGGTCGCCGCGCTCGCCCGCGCCGTTGTTGACGAACTTCTGCGCCACGCGCTGGATATAGGCGGCCGACGGGTTGCTCGTGGTGAAGCGTTGTATCAATTGCCGCGAAATGAACGGCGCGACGTTCGGGTGCGAGGCGATGATGTTGAGGCCCTGCTGCACATCGACGTCGCACGTCTGGCCGGCAGCCACCGGCGTGTCGCCGAGCACGGTCTTGAGCGTCTGGTCATGCTCGTTGTCGAAGCATCGCATCGGCAGGTAGCTGTTGGTGCCGTTGTTGATGTTCGTCGCGTTGTTGTAGGCGAAGCCGGTGAAGATCTTCGCGTAGTTCGTGATGGTGGTCTGGTCGTACGTCGCCTCGGGCTGGTTCTGGCCGTCGAGGATTGGCGAGAAGTCGAGATTGCGCTCGACCAGGCCGATCGAGAACAGCTGCATCACTTCGCGCGCGTAGTTCTCGTCGGGCTCGCGGCCGGGGCCGGACTTGCGATTGCGGAAGTGCGACAGGAACTTGCCCATCGACGGGTTGTAGGTGACCTGGCCGAGGAGGTCGCGGTAGCCGCCGAAGGCGCCGCGCGCGAGCATGTCCCAGTATTCGGTGACCTGGATCGGCTCGCCGGACAGCGATCCGTTCTGGTCGGAGATGACGAAGATCTGCGACAGCGCATAGGCCATGCGCTGGCGCAACTGGTCGGGCGCAACGACAGCGGTGTGGAACCAGCGGTCGAGACGCTGGCCGTGGCCGACGAACTGGTTGGGGTTCGCCGCGTTCATCGAGGCGTTCACCGCTTCCATGAACGGCCGGGCGGGAGTGACCGGCGTGGCGAGCTGCTGGTCGATCCACTGGTCGATGCCGATCCCGCGCACCTTGGCGATATCGGCGGCATTCGGGCCGAAAGTGGCCTGCGTGAGGAAGCGCGCCGCGTCGGCATCGGTCGCGGGGGCGTCGGCGACGGGCTGGAAACCCGAGCGGAACAGGTGGTCGTAAACGCGCGCTTGCGCGGCTGACGCGGCGAGGAGCGTGGCAACAGCCAACGCCGACGCGCGCGCGACGGTGCGTAGTGACATGACGTATTCCCCTGGGTGGCGGGGGCGATTCTACGCGGCCACAGGAAGCGGATCGTGATCGTGAGCACAGCGTGATGAGTCGCCGCCGAGCGGCAGCGATCCGGGGGCGAGCGGTCGTCGCGTCGAGTACTTTTGTTCCTTTTTTACATCGAGCGTCCGATTCTCACACGGCGCGTGCTCAGGCGGCGAACTGCAGTCGTGCCAACTCCGCGTACAGCCCTTCCTGGCGCAGCAGTTCCTCGTGCGTACCCTGGGCGACGATCCGCCCCTGGTCCATCACCACGATGCGGTCGGCCTTCAGCACGGTGGCGAGGCGGTGCGCGATCACCAGCGTCGTGCGGCCTTCCATCAGCCGGTCGAGCGCGTGCTGGATGGCGGCTTCCGATTGTGCGTCGAGATTGCTGGTGGCTTCATCGAGCAGGAGGATCGGGGCATCCTTGAGCAGCGCACGGGCGATCGCGATGCGCTGCTGCTGTCCACCGGACAAGCGTACGCCGCGCTCGCCCAGGTAGGTCTGGTAGCCCTCGGGCTGCGCCTGGATGAACTCGTGCGCCTCGGCGGACCTGGCGGCTTCGATCACCTCGGGCTCCGGCGCGTCGAGGCGGCCGAAGCGGATGTTGTCGAGCGCGCTCGCGCCGAAGATCACGGTGTCCTGCGGCACCAGCGCGATGGCGCCGCGCAGGTCGTCGAGCGCGAGCGCCCGCAGGTCCTGGCCGTCAATGCGGATGCCGCCCTTGTTCGGATCGTAGAAGCGCAGCAACAAGTGGAAGACTGTACTCTTGCCGGCGCCGGAGGGCCCGACCAGCGCCACCGTCTCGCCGGGCCGCACCTGCAGGCTGAAGTCGTGCAGCGCGGCCGTCTCGCTGCGCGTGGGATAGCGGAACTCCACGTGTTCGAAACGGATCTCGCCACGCGCCGGCTTCGCGAGCGCGAGCGGCGTTGCCGGGGAGCGGATTTCGGCCTGCGTGTCGAGCAGTTCGCCGATGCGTTCGAGTGCGCCGGCTGCGCGCTGCACCTCGCCCCACACTTCGGTGAGCGCGCCGACGGAGCCGCCCGCGAACACGGCGTAGAGCACGAACTGGCTCAGCACGCCGGCCTTGAGCTCGCCCGCCATCACGGCGTTTGCGCCGGCCCACAGCACCAGCGTGATGGCGCCGAACACGAGCACGATGACCAGCGCGGTGAGCGCGGCACGCGCACCGATGCGCCGCCGCGCCGTCGCGAGCGAGCGGAAGATCGCCTCGCCGTAGCGCGACATCTCGATCTTCTCGCGCACATAGGCCTGCACGGCGTACATGGCGTTCAGCGTTTCGTTGGCCACGGCCGCGGCATCGGCGATGCGGTCCTGGCCTTCGCGCGACAGCGCCTGCAGGCGACGGCCCGACAACACCACCGGCAGGATCACGAGCGGAATCACGAGCGCCGCATAGCCGGCGAGCCGGGGGCTGGTCCACACCAGCGCCACCGATGCGCCCACGAGCGTGGCGGCGCTGCGGATTGCCACGGACAGGCTGGAGCCGACCACGGTCTGCACCAGTTCGGTATCGGCGCTGAGGCGCGAGGTGAGCTCGCCGACGCGGGTGCGTTCATAGAACGCCTGGTCGAGCGTGAGGAGGTGGTTGTACAGGCGCCGGCGCATGTCTGCGACCACGCGCTCGCCCAGCAGCGTGACGAAGTAGAACCGCGCGGCCGTCGCTATCGCCAGCACCACTGCGACGACGAACAGCAGCAGGAAGCTCTGGTTGATGCTCGCGGTATTCGCGTCGGCGAAGCCCGAGTCAATCATGTGCCTCACGGCCACGGGCAGCGACAGGGTGGCGGCGGACGAGATCGCAAGAAACAGCAACCAGCCAACGGCAAGCCCGCTGTAGGGCCTGACCAGCGGCAGTACGAGCTTGAGCGAACTGATGCGCGGTCGGGCGCGGGTGTCGGGCGTTGTGTCGGTCATGGGCAAGGGGTCTTGGGCGGCGAGGCTTTCTTAGGGTGCGCGATCGATATTTTCAATCGTTCGCGATTTTTTACAGTTGGCAACTGTCGATTCGGCAGCACATTGCCGTCAATCGCCGTCTTCCGCCACGCGCACCTGCGCACGGCCGCGGGTGACGTCCGCGACGAGCTGCCGCAGCGCGTCGATGCGCGCCGCCGGCAGCGCCAGGCGCAGGTTTGCGCCGTCGGCGTCGAAGGTTTCTTCCAGGCGGTCAGCGTCGAATTCGGCCAGTCGCGCCTGTACGAGCGCGAGCGCCGCGAACGGCAGCGCGATCTCGACGGGCGTCTTGTGCACGATTGGGACGCGCGGTGCGGTGCGCAGGCATTCAGCCGCGGTGCCGCCATAGGCGCGTGCGAGGCCGCCTGCGCCGAGCTTGATGCCGCCGTACCAGCGGATGACCACCACCATCACGCGGTCGTAGCCCTGGCCGTCGATGGCTTGCAGGATCGGCTTGCCGGCGGTGCCGCCGGGTTCGCCGTCGTCGGAAAAACGATACTGCTGCCCGATGCGATAGGCCCAGCAGTTATGGGTGGCCGCACGGTCGGCAACGGATTCGAGCCAGGCAAGCGCCTCGGCGGGTGTCGCGACCGGTGCGGCGCGCGCGATGAACCGGCTTTTCTTGATGTCCTGCTCGCCCTCGACCGGATGCGGCAGGGCGTGGAGCGCCGCGGTCACCGATCCTCGTCGGCGAGCTGCCTGATCTCGTCGGGCATCGCGTAGCCCGGATACTTCGCACGGAAATACTGGGCGTTGTCGATGGCCTCGTCGCGCTTGCCCGCGGCGAGCAGCTCGCGGATCTTGGCGATCCATTTCACCGGCGGCAGCTTGGCGTTGCGTTGCAGGCCGGCAGTATTCACCGGCATCAGCTTGTCTTTCGCGAGCTTGCCTTCCTCGTGCGCGATGTTCGCGCGCGACTGATCGGGCTTCGCCGGTTGCGCCGACGATCTGAGCCCCGCGCTCGGCGCTCCAGCGGCGGTGGCGGCCGGTGCGGCGGCATTCGCTGCGACGTCGTTCTCGCGCAGGTCGGCCCCGGGCTTTCCCTTCGCGGCGGCAGTGCGTTCGCGACGGCGCGCGAGCTCGTCCTGGCGCGGCGCGCCACGCCAGCCGGGCTGGTCCTCGGGCTCGTAGGTGTCGTCCGCCGCCTTGTCATCGGCTGCTGCGGCGCCGGCTTCCTGAGCCTGGGCCTGGGCAATCTCCTGCTCGGCCGGGGGTGCATCGCGCACGAACGGCGCGGGCTGCGGGCGCCGGCCCGCGGCGCCGCTCGGCAAGGTGTATTCGGTGACGCCGTGCGATTCCTGCTTGGCGTAGCCGAACGACTGCGCGTCGGCGCGCTGTTCCTTCGCCTCGGCGGCGAGGGCAGGCGGGGGCGGTGGCGCCGTTGCAGAGGCCACGGGCTTCGCGACGGGTTCCGGCAGCGGCGGCATGGTCGCGGCCTTCGGGTCGCGCGGCGGCAGGATGGTGACGTTGATGACGTCGGCGGAATTGTCGCTGGAGCGCATCAGTGCGCCCGGCGTGGGATTGATGCTGTTGCGCAGCTGCCAGGCCAGGCCGGCAGCGAACACGATGCCGGCCGCGCTGCCGATGCCGATCATCCAGGCCGGCAGGCGGTGCTGCGCACGGGCGTGGCGGATGGCGGCGCGGCGTTGCGGTTCCACCGCGCTGCGCCCCATCGCGAGCACGGCGGCATCGAGGGCCGGGTCGGGTTCGGACTGCGGCAACTTGCGGTAGATGCGCGCGATTTCGGAATCTTCCCCCTTGAGGAAAGCGTCGAACTCGCGCTCGATGGACGGCTTGTTGCTCATTCTGCAAACCTTGCGCGTATCTTCGCGAACGCATAGCGCAGTCGCGATTTCACGGTTTCCTGGCCGGCACCGGTCACCTCGGCGATTTCCTCAAGACCCATGCCGCTTTCCATGCGCAGCAAAAATGCCGTGCGCTGTTCGTCGGGCAGGTCTTCAAGGGCGCGCTGCAGGCGGCGGCGCTGCTCGAATTCCGACAGCACGCGTTCGGGCTGTTCGGCTTCGGGCGCATCCAGGTTGCGGAATACGTGCTCGGTTTCTTCCTCCCCGGCTTGCGGCCGGTGGCGCCGGATCGTGTCGATCCAAAGGTTGTGGGCGATCTGCAGCATCCACGTGCTGAATTTCGCCTCGGGGCGGTAGCGCTCGCGCGCGGCCACGACGCGGCTCCATGTTTCCTGGAACAGCTCGTCGGCGCTGGCTCGATCGCGGCAGTTGCGCATCAGGAAGCGGTACAACGTACCGCGATGACGCGCATACAACGCTTCGAACGCGTGCACGTCGCCGTGCCCGTAAGCCAGCATCAATTCTTCGTCCGAACACTCCTCCCTCATGGGGGGCGAGGGTAGCAGGTTGCCGGTCGAGAGGCGTCGACTTCGCTCCGCTTCGGCGCCATTCGTCATGCCATAACCGCCGGGACTCTTCCGTTCGCATGGGCTGGTGTCCTGCAACGGCGTTCAGCCGGATGTGGGGTTACGGCGTGCCGGGACAAGCCGCAGGCTGTTACGCTGCATGGTGCGGCGAGGGGCATGCCGCAACGTGGCGGACGCAGCCGTTCCGCCGCCACCAGCCTAACCAGGAGCGTCATCATGGCTTCGACCGAAAAAACCCCGACCCGCGCCAAGGCACCCCGCGCCGAACAAGACGACGTGAGTAACGGCGCGGTCGATCCGCAGGAAACCGCACAGGCCGGCGCTGACGACGAACACAACGCCGCCGAGGCCGTGCAAGAACTCACCGGCTCGCTCGGCCGCGCATGGTCCGAAGCGCGCGGCACCGTCAACGACCTCGGTGCCAATCTCGGCAAGCGTGCGCGCAACGTGCGCGAGGAAGCGCGCAGCGCCACGCACGAGGCCCGCGAAACCTTGAGCGAAGCCGCCGTCGGCATGGCCGAACTCGGCGAGGAGATTGCCGAGGATGCCGTTGAGCTCGGCCGTGCGCTCGGCGTCAGCGTCTCGCGCTTCGTGCGCAAGCATCCGATCCGCTCCGTCGCAATTGCCGCGGCAGCCGGCGCGGTACTCGCCAAGCTGCTGCGGGGCCGCCGGCGGGACTGACGCATGCAAGACGACGCCGACGCGGCCGACGAAGAATCGATACCGCTGCGCCGCCGCCAGCGACGCGGCGTTTTCGCGCGCCTGGCGCGGCTGACCGGCCTTGCCGGCGAGGCGGGCCACGCGGCCGTCGCGCTGCTGCATGCAGAAACGCAGCTCGCGCGTGCCGCCGTGCCGCACGCCATCACGTGGCTGTGTGTAAGCGTGCTGTTCGTCGGCTTGCTGGTGGCAAGCCTGTGGGGCGCGCTGGCGCTCGCCCTGTATCACCTGACCGGCTCGGCCGGCGCCGCCATCGCGTGGCTTGCCGGCGGCAGCGCCGTGGCGTGCGCGGGTGCGGTGTGGATGCTGTTGCGCGCCGTGCGCGCCATCGGTTACCCGGAAACGCGGCGGCGCATTGCCGTCTGGCTTGAACGCAGCGAGAGGAAACATGGCGTCGAATCTGGCCCGCGCGAAAGCTGATGTAGACACCGCCGCTGCGCGCGTGGACCGGGCGTTTTCCGGCCTGCGCAGCGAAACGCGCGGCCTGCGCCGTGCGGCGCGCTCGGTGTCGCCGGCCGCGGTGGTGGGCCTTGCGCTCGCCGGCGGCTTCTTGTTCGTGATCCTGCCCAAGCGCCTGCGCGGCAGCGCGCTGATGGGCCTGGGCCAGTTCGCGCTACGCCGCGCGCTCGACGCCTTCGCCGCGAGTCGCGAACAATGAGTACACCGCGCTGGTGGCGGCCGATACCGTGGCGCTGGGTGGGCGACGACGACGTGCCGGTGGCCGACGACGAGCGCATCGCGAGCCGGCAGCAGCGGCAACTCGCATCGGTGCGCATGATCCTGCTCTGGCTGTGCGTGCTCGCCACGCTCGCCGCCTTGTACGTGGCCAAGACGATCGTCGTGCCGATCCTGCTCGCGAGCCTCATCGCGCTCTCGCTCAATCCGCTCGTGGCGAGCCTGTCGCGGCGCTGGTTTCCACGCGCACTGGTTGCCGCGCTGGTGATGATCGCGGGCATATGCATGCTCGCGCTGCTGGTGGCATGGGTGGCCGAGCCGGCGCAGCACTGGATGGAACGCGCGCCCGAGGCGGTGCGCGCGCTCGCGCCGAAGATGCGCGCGATGACGCAGCAGATCGAAGCCGCCGGCCGCGCGACGCAGACGATGATCGGAGCACGCAATGCCGCCGCGCCCGCGGCGCCGGTGTGGTTCGACGTGTGGGATGCCATCGGCCAGACGCCCAGGCTCATGCTCGGCATCTTCACCGTGGTGCTGCTGGTATATTTTTTCCTGATCTACGGCGAGTCGCTGCTGCGCCGCGCGGTGGAAGTGGCCCCGTCGATGGACCACAAGCGCAACGCGGTGGACATCGTGCGCACGATCCAGCGCGAGATGTCGCGCTATCTCTTCACCGCCACGCTGATCAACGTCGGTGTAGGCGTCGGCGCGGGGCTGGTGGCATTCGCATCGGGCATTGGCGATCCGCTGCTATGGAGCGTGCTCGCGGCGGTGCTGAACTTCATCCCGTACGTGGGCCCCATGACGATGACGTTGCTGTTCGTGCTGGTCGGCCTCGTGAGTTTTTCCGGCATCGGGCCGGCGCTGGTGCCGGCCGGCATGTTCGCGCTGCTCGTGATCATCGAAGGGCAGTTCCTCACGCCGATGGTGCTCGGGCGCCGCATGGAGCTCAATCCCGTCGTGATCCTGCTGTGGCTGATCCTGCTCGGATGGTTGTGGGGCGCCGTCGGCATCGTCGTTGCCGTACCGGTATTGGTAGCAC
Source organism: Geoglossum cookeanum (assembly GCA_021527025.2). Lineage (NCBI taxonomy): Eukaryota > Fungi > Ascomycota > Geoglossomycetes > Geoglossales > Geoglossaceae > Geoglossum > Geoglossum cookeanum. The sequence goes on from JAJDFF020000126.1 coordinate 38,664, forward strand.
TGAAAATCATATGCCAGCGCATCGAGGGCTGGCACTGGTTCTCCAGGATGATCGGGTAGGCGTGATACCATCGCGGCTCATTTGGCCGTCCAAACGGCGCACGGAGCGCGGAGCACTCACGATGCAGGCAATACAGATCGAAACCAAGCTGCCCAAGGTCGGCACCACCATCTTCACGGTGATGAGCCAGCTCGCGCTGCAGCACAACGCGGTGAACCTGGGGCAGGGCTTCCCCGATTTCGACGGCCCGCAGTCGCTGCGCGACGCGCTGGCCACGGCAATGAACGCCGGCAAGAACCAGTACGCGCCGATGACGGGCATCCCGAAGCTGCGCGAGCAGATCGCGCTCAAGTCCGAGCGCCTGTACGGCCGCAAGGTGAACGCCGATGCCGAAGTGACGGTAACCTCCGGCGCCACCGAAGCCATCTTCGCCGCCATCGCCGCCGTGGTGCGCGCGGGCGACGAAGTGATCGTGCTCGACCCATGCTACGACTGCTACGAACCTGCGATCGACCTGGTCGGCGGTCGCGCGGTGCACGTGCCGCTCACGCTGCCCGACTTCGCGGTCGACTGGCAGCGCGTGAAGGATGCGATCACCTCGAAGACGCGCGTGATCATGATCAACAGCCCGCACAACCCGTCGGGCGCGGTGCTCTCGTCGAACGATCTCGACACGCTCGCGGCGCTCACGCGCGACACGGGCATCCTGGTGATTTCCGACGAGGTGTACGAGCACATCGTGTTCGACGGCCTGCCGCACGAGAGCGTGCTGCGGCACCCGGAGTTGGCCGAGCGCAGCTTCGTCGTGTCGTCGTTCGGCAAGACGTATCACTGCACCGGCTGGAAGGTGGGCTATTGCGTCGCGCCGCGTGCGCTGTCCGCCGAGTTCCGCAAGGTGCACCAGTACCTCACGTTCTGCACGTTCAGCCCGGCGCAGTGGGCGTTTGCCGAAGTGCTGGAATCCGATCCGCAGCACTATCTCGACCTGCCGGCGTTCTACCAGGCGAAGCGCGACCGCTTCCGTGAACTGCTGGCGCCATCGAAGTTCAAGCTGCTGGCGGTGAGCGGGGCGTATTTCCAGCTGGTGGACTATTCGGCGATCAGCCAGCAGGACGACCTCAACTTCTGCGAGTGGCTGGTGCGGGAAGCGGGAGTGGCGGCGATTCCGGTGTCGGCGTTCTACGAGACGGCGCCGGAAGCGAAGATCGTGCGGTTCTGTTTTGCGAAGAGCGATGCGACGTTGGCGGCGGCGGCAGAGAGATTGGTGAAGCTCTGAGTTTCGAATTGCGTTGAAAGGCTAAAGGCTGGATCCCAGCTTTCGCTGGGATGACGAGCTAAAGGACGACAAGCAATAGAGAGACGAGCGCAGCGAAGTCGTGCTTCCGCTGTTGCCGTTGCCGTTGCCGTTGCTTCTGGCGGCAGGAAGCCGCCCGCTTCACTCTGGGGTGGCTTTCTTTGGTTATCTTTCTTTGGCCATCCAAAGAAAGTAACCCGGCCGCCGGCAGGCGGGCGGAACCGCTTTGTTCAACGCCAGGCGAAAACGACAAAGCGACCGTCAACAATAACAAGAGCTGGATCCCAGCCTTCGCTGGGATGACGAGCAAAAAAAGACGAGCAAAAGAGCGACAACTACGTAGCAAAATTGCCAAAGCGATAAATAAACCATGTCCCATCCGAAAGAACCCCTGAGAGTCTCCCTGGTCCAAGGCAGCACCCGCTGGCACGACGCCGCCGCGAATCGCGACTACTACGGCGCGAAGATCCGCGCGCTCGCCGGTACCACCGACCTCATCGTGCTGCCGGAAACCTTCACCAGCGGCTTCACCAACGAGACGCTTGGCAACGCCGAGACGATGTCGGGCCCCAGCCTTGAATGGCTGCGTGCAGCGGCGGCCGAGGCCGGCGCCGTGATCACCGGCAGCATCGTGATCCGCGACGGCGACAAGTGCCTGAACCGCCTCGTCTGGATGCGCCCCGACGGCACGTTCGAGACCTACGACAAGCGCCATCTCTTCCGCATGGCGCGCGAGCACGAACGCTACGCCGGCGGCGAGAGCCGCCTCATCGTCGAGCTGAAAGGCTGGCGCATCTGCCCGATGGTCTGCTACGACCTGCGCTTTCCCGTGTGGATCCGTAACCGCTACGGCAACACCGTGCCCGAGCGCTTCGACTACGACGCGCTCATCTTCGTCGCCAACTGGCCGAGCGCGCGCCGGCATCCGTGGCGCACGCTGCTCGCGGCACGCGCGATCGAGAACCTGTCGTATTGCATCGGCGTCAACCGCGTGGGCACCGACGGCAACGACCTGCACTACGCCGGCGACAGCGTGGTGCACGATATGGTGGGGCAGCCGATCGTCGAACTCGGCGCCCAGGAACTCGTGGCCACCGTGACGCTCGACCCTGCCGCGCTCGCCGCGCATCGCGAGCGCTTTCCGGCCTGGATGGACGCCGACGCGTTCGAGTTGACCTGAGCCTCAGCGCGCCGCGACCGGCACCGGCGCGCGCAACGCGTGCACGTCGGCCGCGGTGATCGTGGCCGCTTGGCCGCCGTACCGGGCGCGCAGCCAGTTCGCGAGTGCTGCCACGTCGGCATCGGCGAGTTCGCCCGCGCTGCCCGGCATCGCCTGCATGCGCTCGATGCCGCCGAAATGGTGTTCGGGCAAGCCGTCGAGGATGGTCACGATGAGGTTGCGCGGCGAGGCGTTGCGCACCGTGCTGTTGCCGGCCAGCGCAACCGCCACGTGCGGCACGCCGCCGCCGTCGAGGCCGTGGCAGCCCGCGCACAGGCCGATGTACTGCCGCCGGCCGGCGTCGAGCGACGCATCCACACTGGCGGCCACCGTCGATGCCTGAGCTGCCGGCGGCGTGTCGCCGAGCAGGTAGGCGATCATCGCGGCGCGATCGTTCGCATCGAGGCGGCTGGTCGAAAGATTCACGACCGTGAGCATTTCGCCGGACGCAACGGCCGGCGCGGCGATGCCGTGTGCGAGATATGCGTCGAGTTCCGCCATGCTCCAGCCGCGCGCGGCGAGCGCCTGCGGCGTGATGTCCGGTGCGGCATGGCGCCCGAGCGCCGGATTGCCGGTGAGCGCGCGGGCGTGGTCGACCTGGCCGAGCGCGCCACGCGGGCTGTGGCAGTCGCCGCAATGGCCGAGCACGTCGACGAGATAGCGGCCGCGCTGCCACGCCGGCGAGGCGCCCTGCGACGTTGCCGGTGCGTCCGCATCGCGGTACAGAAAATTCCAGAAGTTGACGAGTGTACGAATATTGAACGGGAAGCCGACGCCGTTGTCGCGATTCGGCACGGCCGCCGCCGGCTGGCTCATGAGCCATGCGTAGATGGCGTCGGCGTCTTCGCGCGTCATCGTGCGATACGACGGATACGGCATGGCGGGATACAGCTGGCGCCCACCGCGCGCTTCGCCGTGCGTGAGCGCGTGATGGAAATCGTCGGCGGTGTAGCGGCCGATGCCGTGGTCGGGATCGGGCGTGATGTTGGTGCCCCAGATCGTGCCGAACGGCGAGGCCAGGGGCACGCCGCCCGCGAACGGCGCGCCGCCCTCGGCGGTGTGGCAGGCGGCGCAGTCCGCCGCGTCCGCGAGATAACGGCCGCGCACCAGCTGTTCCGGCGTGGCCTTCACCTGCTGCACCGGGCCGTGATCGGGCCAGCGCACGTTGGCGAGCGCCAGCGCGATCGCGCCGATCGCTGCGAGTACGAGCAGTCCGCGAAACCAGCGACGGCGGCGGCGCCTTGCCATGCGCGTTCTCCTACTTCACCAGGCCGGGCGTTGCGAGCACCAGCGCCTTGACGGCCTGGTAGTAGCGCACGTAGCCGGTACAACGGCACAGATGCGGTTCCAGCGCGGCGCCGACGGTGGCTTCCACGTCGTCCTTCGCCACCGGCCGCTTGCGCAGGCTTTCGATCAGCACGGTGGCCGCGTTGACGAAGCCCGGCGTGCAATAGCCGCACTGGAAGCTGTAATGCTCGGCAAACGCCTGCTGCACGGGCGAGAGCGCAGTCACCGCGCCGTTCTCGTCGCGCTTGGCGTGGCCTTCCACCGTGCGTACGGCCTTGCCGTCGAACCAGTGCGCGCCGGTGATGCAGCTGCGCATCTCGCGGCTGCCCTCGGCGTCGTCGACGATCACGGTGCAGGCGCGGCACACGCCCTGGCCGCAGCCGAAGCGCGTGCCGGTGAGGCCGAGGTATTCGTGCAGCACGTCGATCAGCATCAGCCCTTCGGGAATGTCGAGCGGCCCGTGCTCGCGGCCGTTCACGGTGAGCTTGAGCGGCAGCGTCTTCATGCGGGGCGTGTCTCCATCGCGGCGAGGATCTTCGCGGGCGTCAGCGGCAGTTCGCGCAGGCGCGCGCCGACGGCGTGGTGCACGGCGTTCGCGATGGCGCCGACCACGGGGATCATCACCACCTCGGCCATGCCTTTCGGCGGATCGGTTTCCGAGAGTGCGGGCAGCAGCTCGCCGGTCTGCGTCCACACGGCCACGTCGCTGCCGCGCGGCAGGGTGTAGCGGTTGAAGTTCCACGTGCCGTTGCCCGGGCCGTCCTCGTACAGCGGCAGGTATTCGTGCAGCGCGTGACCGATGCCCATCGCGAGGCCACCCTGCAACTGGCCGGACACGAGCTCGGGCACGATCGTGTTGCCGCATTCGAGAATGGAGTGGTGCGAGATCAGTTCCACCTTGCCGCTCGCGCGCTCGACGGCGAGTTCCACCAGCGTGCCGATCGCGCTGTAGTAGGTGACACCCGCGTTGTTGCGCTGCGCGGGCGGGTAGTACACGCGGCTGCGATCGATCACGCGGTAGCCGCGCGGCGTGGATGCCTTCGCGCCGTCGCCGTAGCGCAGCGAGAGCGCGTCGAGCGACAGGCGCTGCGTCGCGGCGCCGGGCTTGGCATCGATCGGGAACTCCGCTTCGGTCCACTGCCAGCGGTTGAACGTGTGGACCGTCGCGCCGGTGACGAGCCCGAGTTCGTACGCGCGCGCGACGATCGCCTCCAGCGCGAGCGGCGTGAGGCCGCCGGCCGTCAGCTTGCCGTCGACCCAGCGGGCGTCTTCGCGCCGTACCGAGAGCGCGGCCAGCTGGCCGCCGCCGTAGCCCTTCTTCCACAGGTCGAGCGCGGCCGGCCACAGTCCTTCGTTGAAGACGAGCCGCGCGGCCTCGGTGGTGGCGTGGCCGTAGAAATAGGCCGAGTTGCTCGCGCTGGTGGGCGTGGCGAGGTTTGGCGTCCAGCGCGGGTTTTTTTCCTGCTTGTCCTGCACGTCCTGCTGCATCAGCCACGGGTCGTGCGTGGCGACGAGGGGAAGGTCGGACCAGTCGGTTTCGGCGGTGGTCACTTCATCGGCCGGGCGGCCGAACCAGCGCGCGCACAGTACGGCCTGGCTCGATGCCATGCCGGTGCCGATCTCCACCGCGATGTGGCGCAAGCCGATCTTTCCATCCCTGGATACTTCCACTTGTGCGAACGCGGCCTCGGCGCCGGTGCCGAAATCCTTCTGCACGCAGGCAAAGCCCACGCCGTAGCGGCGGCCCGGATGTTGCGCCTCATAGTCCGTCTTGCGTTTGTCGCGCTCTTTCCACAGCACGTGTTCGCGCGCCTTGGCGAGCACTTCGCCGGCGCGTTGCGCGCCGCCGGGTATGGCGCCCTGCGTGTTCTTCATGCCGGAGCCGAGCACGTTGCGCAGGCGCAGCTCGATCGCATCGAGCCCGAGTTCGTGCGCGATCTCGTCGACGGCCATCTCGGTGGCCGCCATGCTCTGCAGCGTGCCGTAGCCGCGTGCGGAGCCGGCATCGAGCGCGCGCGACGCGAGCGCGGTGCTGGCAAGGTCGCTGCGCGGAAAGTAGTAGATCGACTGCGCCGCCGTGGCGGCCACCAGTGCGACAGAAGGCGAGAAGTTGCAGCGCCCGCCGCCGTTGCCTTGCATGTCGGCCTGGAAAATCTGGAACCTTCCCGTCTTGCGTTCCACAGCGATGCGGTAGCTCATGCGGAAGCTGTGGCGCTTCAGGCTCGACTGGAATTGCTCGTAGCGGTCGTTGGCCAGGCGCACCGGCCGGCCGTCGCCGTAGAACGCCGCCGCGAAGCCGTAGAACGGCATGTGCGTGTGGTCCTTCGAGCCGTAGCCCACGGTGTAGCAGGGATGCAGCACCAGCTTCTTCGCGCCGATGCGGCTTGCCGCAATCAGTTTCGCACATTCGTCCGCCACTTCCTGCGGCGATTGCGACGCCACCACCAGGTGCAAGGTGGCGTTGGCGGCGTCGTACCAGCCGTTGGCGTTGTCGGGTTCCATCGCGGCGGTGTCGATGGACTGCGAGGCGTATTCGCGCGCCAGCACCAGCCAGTCGGCCGGCGGGGTTTCAAGCTCGCGCGCCATCGCCTGCGCGTGCGCCATGCCCTGTTCGCCGAGCTTGCCGCCGGCGAGTGCCGCGGGCCACTGCGGCAGCTCCTTGCGGTAGCCGCCGGGGAACACCACGGTGTCCTTCAATGTGGAATACGTATCGTCGTCGAACGGCGTGGCGCCGCCCACGCGCACGTAGCGGAACGCGGCCCACGGCGGCCGTTCGAGCGGGCCGGTCTCGTTGCCCCAGCGGATGGTGTCGTCACGAAACTTCAGCGCGTTCTTGCCGAAGCGATAGCGCGCGAAATCGTGCCAGACGAGGATGGCGACCGCCTGGCCGAGGTAGGCGGGCGTCTTGCCTTCGGGCAGCAGCAGGTCGTCGCCGTAGAAGGGCGGAAACGCGATGCCGTCGCGGGCCAGATCGGCGGCGGTGACGATGCGGTCGGGCTTGAGTTCGTCGCCGAGTATCGAAAGATCGATGCCGGCGAATACGCGATCGGCGCGCGTGACGCGCAGCAGCATCGCGTGTGCCTGTTCCTTCGGCCAGCCGGGCAGGTCGCGCGCGCGCAGGTCGTAGGCGAACAGCTTGTCGCCGCAGGCCTTGGCGGCGGCATCGACGCGATAGCGCAGGCTGCCGTCCTTCGGGCTCCACGGTGCGGGCGAAAGGTTCTGCGCTTCGAGCAGCGCCGCCAGCGCGCGGTTGCCGGGGGCGGCGACGTAGACGGCGATACCCGCCACCAGGCTTTGCTTGAGGAACTGGCGGCGGTCGTTTCTTGCCGGCATGTGGCGCTCCGACGTCTCGTCATTGCGGGGTTTCGTAATACGCCCGAATACGACGAAAGTGCAAGCGCGCTGACGCGGACGCTACAGGTCCCAGTAGGGCTCCGGCCCGAAGCGCTCGACCAGGAAGTCGATCAGGCTGCGGGTCTTGGCCGGCACCGCCCGCCCGGCGGGGTACACCGCGTTGACGGCGATGTCGGGGATCTGCCAGTCCGGCAGCACGCGCACCAGCCGCCCTTCGCGCAGCATCTTCCAGGCGAGGAACGTCGGCGCCATGCACATGCCCAGGCCGGCCGCGCACGCCTCGGCGATCACGTCGCCGTTGTTGACGCGCAGGTTGCCGTTGACGGGGATGGTGCGGCGCTCGTGCTCGCGCATCAGGAACAGCTCGAAGCGCGAGATCAGCGTGTAGTTGAGAAAATTGTGCTGCGCGATCTGCTCGGGCTCGGTGATCGGCGCGTGGCGCGAGAGATAGTCGGGCGAGGCCACGAGCACGAGCCGGCACGGCGTGATGCGCCGCGCGACGAGGCTGGAATCGGCCAGGCGCGCGATGCGGATCGCCATGTCGAAGCCTTCCTCGACGAGATCCACGTGGCGGTCGTTGAGGTTGAGGTCGAGTTCGATGCGCGGATAGCGCCGATGGAAGTCGGCCACGGCCGCGCCGAGATGGTGGATGGCGAACGACATCGGCGCGGCCACGCGCAGGCGGCCGCGCGGTTCGGCCTGCAGTTCGGCGGCGGCGGCCTCGGCGAGGTTGAGTTCCGACAGGATCTCGCTCACGCGCTGGTAGTAGTTCTCGCCCGCCTCGGTGAGGCTGAGCTTGCGCGTGGTGCGGTGCAGGAGGCGCACGCCGAGCTGGTCTTCAAGCCCTTGCACCAGCTTGCTCGCGAGCGCGCGCGAGATTTCCATCTGGTCGGCGGCGGCGGTGTAGCTGCCGGAGTCGACCACGCGCACGAACAGTTGCATCGCTTGCAGTTTGTCCATGCGCGCCTCAGAGGATGTCGAGCACGCGCAGCGGCGGGCGGCCGATCACGGCCTTGCCGTCGACGACGGCGATCGGGCGCTGCAGCAGGCGGGGATGCGCCGCAAGCGCACTGATCAGTGCGTCGCGGCCGAGCGTGGGGTCGGCGAGGCCGAGCGTTGCGTATTCCGGTTCGTCGTCACGCAGCAGTACGCGCGGATCGCCGCCGAGCATGTCGACGAGCCGATTCAGCTGCGCCGCGTCGGGCGGCGCGTCCAGGTAGTGCACGAGGTGGGTTTCGACGCCGCGCTCCGCGATGAGCTCCAGCGCGCCACGGCACTTGGAGCACTCGGGGTTGTAATACAGCGTGCAAGCGCTCATGGCGGCCCGGGCGGTGGAAAGGTCGCCACTGTGCCGGCTGTCCGGCCGCGGAGCAAGCAAGTGGCGCGGCCCGTTGCGAGCGGGGCCGCGCTCAGGGTCAAGACGTGATGCGCCGCCTACGCGGCGAGATTGCCGGCCTGCATGCCGTTCAGCGCCACTGCGCGGCGCGCGATGTCGAGTTCACGCGAGACGACGACCCGTTCGGCTTCGGCCCGGTCGCTGCCGGTGCCGATCACGCTGCCGTCGTAAGGGCTGACCACTTCATACCAGCTCGCGCGAACGGTGCCGAGATGGTCCCGCTCGTCGATACGCTCGATCGCGTATCCGAGTGCACGAGTTTCCAGTGTGCGCAATGTGCGCATAGTGTGTCTCCTTGGACTTTCAAAACGAGTCGCTAGAGTACGTATGGCGTGTGCAGATCCGGTTAACCCGCTGTTGCAGTGGGGTTAACCGCTCATCGAAAGTTCAGAAAAATCCGCACTGCAGCATGGGAACTTCACGTATCCATGCAGGGTCGCCGGCCGCGTCCGCTGCCAGTGAATGCAGTAGTGCATAAGAAAAATAGGGAAACATTATAAAAATATTTCAGGCCGCGCGCGCCCTGCGATCCGTCGCCGGGCGGGCCGGAATTCGCGGGGCGCCCCGCCATGCGGCCCCGCCCGGCAGCTCGCCGGGGGCGCATGACGTCATTGGCGGCGTTTTGACGTATTGGAGGGGTAAGCTGCCCAGGCTGTTCGGAATTCCGCCGCCGGCTCGTTAGGCTGTCCAGTGCCGGCGCTGGCGGGGGGCGTTCCAGGCTGGATAGAATGTGAATACTCGTTGTATGGGCGACACAACGGGCAATCCTGCCTGAACGCAAGGCCAGCCGGCGACGAACCGGCCGGCCGCGGCCGGGGGCAGCCGCAATCAGCATTGTCAAGGAGCAAGCAATGAAGAAATTGGTGTGGGGCGTTGCGCTGGCGCTGGCCGGCGCGGTAATCACGGGCCCGGCCCTGGCCGCCGGCGGCGGCAAGCCGGCAATCGGCGTGGCCGAATTCAAGAACGAGACCTCGGCAGGCTGGTGGCGTGGCGGAGTGGGCTGGGAACTCTCCGGCATGCTCTCCAACGAGCTGGCGTCGAGCGGCAATTTCCGGATCGTCGAGCGCGCAAAGCTCGAATCCGTGCTCGAAGAGCAGAATCTGGCGGCTTCGGGCCGCGTGCGCAGCGGCACCGGCGCCCAGATGGGCAAGCTGACCGGCGCGGACTATCTCGTCATGGGTACGGTAACGGCCTATGAAGAGAACACCGCCTCCACCGGCGGCGGCATCAGCTTCAAGGGCATCTCGCTCGGCGGCAAGAAGAGCGACGCCTATCTCGCGGTCGACATCCGCGTGGTGAATGCGACCACCGGCGACATCGACTTCTCGCGCACGGTCGAAGGCCGCGCGTCGGGCGGCGGCGTTTCCGTCGGCGTGTTCCGCGGCGGTTTCGGCGGCGCGCTGTCGTCGGAGAAGAACACCCCGGCCGGCAAGGCGATCCGTGCCGCGCTCGTCGAAGTCAGCGAATACCTCGATTGCGTGATGGTCGAGCGCAACGGCTGCGAAGACGAATACCGCGCGAAGGAATCGAACCGCCGCGAGAAGACCAAGAAGTCCCTCAAGCTCGACTGACCGGCCGCGGCCCAGGCCGCCTCCACGACACGTGCCCGTCATGCGTGGACTGGATGTCCGCGCCGCCCATGACGAAAGGGTCGTGGTGGCGCCGAGGCTTGCGTAGCGAAGGTTTCCGCCGCTGCGCGCGCTTGTCGGTTCGAACGAACCCCCGGTTTACGCCGGGGGTTTTTCTTTGTCTGCGGTGCGCACTTTTTATTTTTGGTTTTTTCCTGCGGTGGCGCGTTCGCTCGCGCCGCCCAGCGACGTTTGCTCGTTTGTCCCGGTGTACAGCCAGCGCCGGCCTGCATCCGCGCACGCCGGCGCGGTTGGAGAATTCATCGAGTACGCGCACTGTAGTTCTACGGAGCCGAGTTTCGCGGTCGGCGTGCCCCGGGCATCACGGCAAGATCAGGGAGACCGGTAATGCTTATCGGCAGATCGACCTGCTTCCAGCGGTGCGTGGCGCTGCTCACGCGGTACGCCGCCTTCGACGCGCCGGTGCTGATCCAGGGCGAAACCGGCACCGGCAAGGAACTGGCCGCACGGCACGTGCACTACGCGAGCGAACGCCGCGACCGGCCGTTCGTGCCGGTCAACTGCGGGGCAATTCCCGATTCGCTGCTGGAAAGCGAACTGTTCGGCCACAGCCGCGGCGCATTCACCGACGCGAAGTCGGCGCAGGCCGGCCTGGTGGAACTTGCGGCGGGCGGCACGCTCTTTCTCGACGAGGTGGATTCGCTTTCGGCGCGCGCGCAGGTGGGGCTGCTGCGCTTCCTGCAGGATTTCGAATACCGCCCGGTGGGGGCGTCGTCCACGCGCACGGCGAACATCCGCGTGCTGGCCGCCACCAATGCGCCGCTCGATGCGCAGGCCGCGAGCGGCGCGTTTCGCCATGATCTTTTCTACCGCTTGAACGCGCTGCTCGTGCACCTGCCGCCGCTGCGCCAGCGCGCGGACGACGTGCCGCTGCTCGCCGCGCACTTTCTCGATCGCGCCGCGCAGCGCACGCGCACCGGCCGGCGCCGCTTCACCGGCGATGCGCTCGACCTGCTGTCCGGCTATGCCTGGCCGGGAAATGTGCGCGAACTGGAAAATGTAACATTGCGCAGCGCGGTGCTCGCCGAAGCCGAGGACGTAGACGCCGATTGCGTGGTGGTGGCCGAGCCCGCGCTCGCGCGCAAATGCGAGGCGCCGTGCGCCGCGCCGCCCAGCGAGATGTTCAGCGTGGCGAAGGGGCACGCCGTACGCGCGTTCGAGCGCAGCTACCTCGAACAGCTGATGTGCCGCGCGGGCGGCAACGTGAGCCAGGCGGCGCGCCTGGCGGGCACCGAGCGGCGACAGCTGAGCCGGCTGCTGAAGAAGCACGGCCTCGGCCGCAGCAGCGTGCTGGATTGAGCAACGCTACGGCTCGGGCCAGCCCATGCCGGTATAGCCCTGGTGGGGCACGAATTCGAAGCCGGCGGCTTCGAGCGCATCGCGCACCACGCGCCCTGACGGCGTCGAGCCGTCGCGGATGATTTCGCGCATCTTGCCGTTGATGGCGTTCTTGAGCGCCGTCGGCCGCATGGTCTGCGGATTGGGCACGCGCGCCACGGCTTCGTCGAACACCTGCTGCATCTCCGTCACCTCGCCGAAGCGCCGCGTGAAGAGTGCATTGGGCTGGTCCGCGAGCGACACCGGCTGTAGCGGGTTGCGGCCGCGCGCGATGTCGCGCGGGTCGATGCCGAGGCTCTTGGTGGTGCGATTCGTTTTCCAGTCGAGCAACTGGCGGTTCTGCGCGTCGAGCGCGCGGTCGTAGGCGCGCTGCACCTTGATGTCGCGCGCGCCGACCGGCAGCGGCTCGTCGATGTCGAACAGCACGCGATGATCGCCCGCGATGTCCTCGCCGGCGGCGATGCGCCGCAGGTTCGTCTGGCCGAAGCCGCTTTCGAACGGCTGCGCCCAGGCGTCGAGCAGCTCCGCGCCGTCTTCGCCGACGCCGGCGATCGGTCCGGGACGGCTGCCGGGGCCCAGCGCGAGCGGCTGCCGCGGCGCACCGAGCGCGAGATCGTCCATCGCGCCGCTGGGCAGCGCTGCGGCGGCTTCGTCGCCGGCACCGAGCATCTTCAGCCCGCCTGCCGCATCGGCGGCTTCACCGACGGTCGCCAGCGACTGGCTGCGCACGAGCCGCATGCCGTCGCCGGTGGCCTGGTAGAGCGAGATCGTGTCGCCGTCGATGATCATCATCACGCCCGGTTGATCGGCCAGCGTGCCGATCACGCGCCCGTCCTCGGTGAACGTGACGATGAACCCGCCGCGTTCGACCGTGCGCCCGCTGCGCAGCAGGCCGCCGGTCGTCGCCTGGGTGAGCTCTCCGGCTTCCGTCAGCGCGAGCGCCGTCGTCTTGGCGCCGGCCGCGCCGCGGCCGAACGCGGTGGCCAGGCGCGAGGTGCCGGATATCGCGCCGAGCGGCGCGGCGACGACACCGATGAAGCCGAACACCTTGAGCGTGGTCGCGCTGCGCTGCTGATCCTGCGTGAACACGTCGTCGGCGCCGGTGGCGAGGCCGTAGGTTTCACCTTCGTCGAGCATCTGCACGCCTTTCACACCGCCGTAGGCCGCGAGGCCGAGCTCCAGCGCACCGAGCGCGCCGATGCCGATCGCGCTGGTCGGCGGGAAGATGGTGAGGATCAGCGCGGCGACGGTAAGCACGCCCACCGCGATCGTCTCGACCAGTTGCCAGAAATGGTTGCTGTCCATTTCGTCCTTGATCTCGGCAGCCACATCCTGGTCGGCCGTGGGCAGCAGGTCGCCGATGATCGGGCCGAACTTCTCCCAGCTCACGTCGCCGCTGTTGATCTTGTCGACCAGCGTCTCGAAGTCGCAGATGCGCGCGGTGATCGCGGAGAGGATGGCCGCGCGCACCTTGTCCGGCGAGCTCGTCGTGAAGCTGCCGAGCAGCTCCTTGCCGACCACGTCGTAACGCGCGGGGCCGAGCGCGGCGAGGATCGGCTTCACTTTCTCCATCACGGCCAACAGCTGGTCCGGCGGTGGCAGCACCGCGTTGAGCTTGCCTTCCAGCGAGTCCCTGGGCGGGTGATAGTTCGGCGCGCCTACTTTGTATACCGTGTCGTAAGGCGAGCGCTGCGGCTCGTGCACGCGCGGGTCGGCGGGCGCGGGGGGCTCGGGATCCGTCCAGGTCACCGTGCCGTCCGCGTTGAACACCGCCTTGCTCAGGCGTGAGCCCCAGTCCTGGCTGGCGGACAGGCCGGCACGGCGCAGGTTCGGCGTGATCCAGTTGTTCGGATCGTCGAACATGCGGCGTTCGCGCGCCGATGCCGACAACGCGCTGAGTTCGTGGCACTTGCCGCCGCCGCAGGGGGCGGTGCCGAGTGCTTCGCGCGCCTTGAAGTCGCGCAGGCCCGGATCGGCGATGTCCTGCATGTCGAGGTACGACCAGGCGCCGCCGGTCTGGAGCAGGCCCATCGCGGCGATGTCCTGCGTGGGGATCACCTCTTCCACCAGCTGGTACCACAGCCGCAGGCTCTGCTGGTTCGACTTCATCCGGTGCACCGCGGTGGTGCGCACCAGCGCCTTGAATGCCTCGACGCGCTCCGGCAGCGCGGCCTTCGGCTTGAGCGAGCGCATCCAGCTCATGCCGCCGGCCTCGGGTTTCGGCACGCGGCACATGCCGCCAGGTTGCAGGAACGGATCGGGCTTCGGCGCTTCGCAGGTCTGCGATTTCTCGTCGCGGCGCACCACCGGTTCTACCGCTTCGCCCTGCGCGACATGCGCAAGTTCGTGTGCCATCAGGCGGCGGCCGTCGTGCGTGCCGGGGCGATATTCGCCCGCGCCGAACGCGATGTGCTCGCCGACGGTGAACGCGTGCGCGTCGATCGATTCCGCGCTGGCTGCGGCGTCGCCACCGGTATGCAGGCGCACGCCGGAAAGGTCCACGCCGAGCTGCGTTTCGTAGCGCGTGCGGTCGGCGGCGGGCAAGGGGCGCGACGGCCCGAGCGCGAGATCGCCCGGCGGCGCGGGTGCGCGTCGCGAGCGCGGCTTGCGCATCACGCCCTGCACGGGTTCGCGTGCGCGGCATTCTGCGCAGGGCGTGCCGCCGCCGCAGGCGCAGGGCGCCGCGGAAAGCAGGCGCGCCGCGATGCGGTCGGCTTCGGTCTCGGCGGGGTCGTCGTGCGAGCCCACGCGCAGCTTGGCGTGCAGCACGCCGTTGGACAGCAGCCGTTGCGCGGCGAGGTTGCGCGGCAGCGGCGCCTTCGCCGGCGCGCGTGCGCGTTCCGGCGCGGCGGGGGCCGAGGGCTTGCCCTCGCTGCGATGCGTGCGGCCGCTACGCGGAGGCGAGGCCATCAGGGCAGCTTGTTGTGCGCGAGCACGCCGGCGGCGAAGTACGTGTGCGTGCCGTCGATCGACAGGTCGTACACCGGGCCGCGCGGCAGCACGCGCGTGATCGACGTCACGGCGATTGCCGCCAGCGCCGTCGCGCCGCGGCCGGGCCGCGCGCACCACAGCGCATCGCCGGGGCGCAGGTCGCCGAGCGGGCGCCAGCCGATGGAGGAATATACTTTGTGCATCGATGTGGCCTCCAGCCGCGTGCCGTCGTCGAGCTCCACCGCGAGCATCAGGTCGGGCGGCGCTTCGTGCACCGCGGTCACCGCGGCGTGCACGAGGCAGTTGGCGGCCTCGTCGTAGCTCAGCACCACGTCGCCGATGGCGATGTCGGCGATCGCGCGGGCGCTGCCGTCGGCGAGCGTCACGCGCGTGGATGCCTCGAAGCACGCGAACATCGGCGCGTCATAGGCGCTCTTCCAGCGCTGCACCGTGGGTAGCGGCTGGCAGCCGGCCTCGGCCGCGTCCCAGTCCTCGCGCCCGCCGGGCACGATCTTGTCGCCCGCGTAGTACGCCAGTGCGCCGGCACCGAGCCCGACGATGAAGCCGACGACGGCGCCGACCGCGTTGCCCACGCCGGGTACCACGGTGCCGCCGGCCAGGCCGACGCCGGCCGTATACATGGCTGTTCCGAGTATCGCCGCGCCTGCGCCCACCTTCACGCCGATCGCGGCGCTGGTGCCGCCGAGCACGAACGCGCGCGACGTGCGCACGCCGACCTCGGCGCCGCTGTGCTCGCGGTCTTCCAGCAGGCCGATGCTCGCGAGTTCCACGACGCCTGCGCCGAGTCCCGCGCCGACGAAGCGCCCGCCGCCGCTGACGAGCCCCGGCGTGAGGCGCGACGCGGTGCCGCTCGCCGTGCTCGACACCAGCCGCTGCGTGCCGGCGCTGATCAGCGCCTGTTCCGCGCCGGCGCCAACGCCGCCGCCCAGCGCGGCCATGCCGCCGGTGGTGGCAAGCTCCTTGCCCCATTCGGGATGGTCGGCCTCGTCGATCCACATCACGCCTGCGGTGGTGACGACCGCGATCAGGCCGCCGATGCCGGCGCCGCGCGCGCTCGAATCGCCCACCGCGCGCAGCTCGCCCGCCATGCCGCCGCCATAGCGCTGCGACTTCAGGTATTCGGGCGCCAGCAGCGGCTCGAGCTGCGACTGCGGCATGTTGCCCACCCGGAGTCGCGAGCGGCGCAAGTTTTCCACTTGTCCACCCGCGGCGCCTGCGGATATCAGGCGGTTGCCGACGCGGCGACCCACCTGCTGCTGCGCCTCGACGTACTGGGCTTGCGTGATGGCGTTGCTCGCGCGCGCGGCGTCGAGCGCATTCGGCGTGTCGTACGTCTGCATGCCGACCGTCACCGGATGCTCGCGCATCGCGCCCTCGTACAGCTGGCGCCAGCCGGGACGCGGCGGCTGGCCCGGCGTGCGGCCGTTGTCGTTCCACAGCGGCACGCCGGGCGTTTCCATCTGGGTGGGGTCGGCCAGCATCGCGCGGAAGCCGGCCACGTCCTCGCTGTTGATCGCGAGGTAGGAGTCGGCCAGCACGCGGCTGCGGTTTTGCGCGTACTGCGGCCCCGTGGTGGGCTGCCCCGCATACTCGGGCTGATTGGCGACGTAGTTGCGCATGCTGTTGTCGCCGGTCACGTCGAGCATCTTGGCGAGCCCTTCGCGGTAGTACGAATAACGGCCCGCCGCGGTGGCCTGCAAGCTCGTCTTCACCGAGATGCGTGCCATGCCGAGCACGCGCGCCGGCAACGGCCGGCGCTGGAAATCGAACGCGGGATACGCCTCCTGCGCCGGCGTGAACGCGCGGCCGCCGAGGTTGGTCCAGTTGCGCGCGTTGAGGTCTTCGTTGAACAGGCCGAAGCCGGTTCCCGCTTTCGACTGATAGGCCTCTTCGCCGAAGCGGCCGCGCCACTTCATCACCTCGCGGCCGCTGCCGTTCGCGGCGAGGATGTCGCGCGAGTAAGGGTCCATCAGGTTTGCGTCGAGCGGCGAGTTGCCGAGGCCGAAGCCGCCCGTGAAGGCCGCCGCGCCGCCGGCGATCTGTTTCTCCAGCATCTCGCGGCGGTAGGTTTCGAAGTCGGTCGTGGCGAGCTGCTCGCGCTTGAGCAGCGCTTCGAACTGCGCCTGGCTGTAGAGCGGCGAGGCCGCCGTCTCGGTGGCCTCGCCGGCCGCGGCGGTGCCTGGCACCTGCAACACGTTGATCGTGCCGTCGCCGGCATCCTGCAGCCGGTACAGCGAGCCGGGCACCGCCGACGGCAGCTCGGCCATCCAGGCGTGCCCGAGCTTCGCGCGGCGCATGATTTCCGCTTCCACGCGCCGCTGCAGGTTGCGGTAGTCGAAATATCCGCTCGCGCCGCGGCCCTGGCCGACCACCGGGCGCACGTGATTGAGCTCGGCCAGCAGCAGGTAGTTGTTGAGCGATTTGACGTCGACCTTGCACGGGTCGTAGCCGCTCGGGTGCGGCGCCGTTGCGGCGGCGCCCGTGACGCTGCTCGCGCTCGGCCCTTCCGCCGGCAGCTGGCTCGCCGGCGCGTTGGCCGACGATGCGTTCGGCTCGCGCCGCAGCGTTTCGCCACCCTGCACGGCGTGCGCGAGCTCGTGGCCGAGCAGGCGCTGCCCTTCGCGCGTGCCGGGCGCGTATTCGCCGGCGGCGAAGGCGATGTGCTCGCCGTAGCTGAAGGCGCGCGCGCCGATGCGTTCGGCGCCGGCCGCGGCGGCTGCGTTGTCGTGCAGGCGGATCGACGAAAGATCGGCGCGGTAGCTCGACTCGAACGGTGCGCGCTCGGACGGCGAGAGTGTGCGTGAATTGCCGAGATCGAGGTTGCCGGCGTCGCCGCCCGCGTCGCGTCGGCGCGGCTTGCGCCGCACCATGGCGGCGCGCGCGCGGCAGGTGGAGCAGGGCGGCTCGCCGGCCGCGCAATGGCACGCCGCGGCGCGGCCGGCGAGCGCCGCGTCGGCCATGCGGTCGGCTTCGTTTTCGGCGGGATCGTCGGTTGCACCGATCGTCAGTTTTGCGAGGATTGACCCGTTGTGGAAAAGTTCCTGCAGTGCAAGATTCGGCGCCTCGTGCGCGGCACCCTCGCGCGCGGCGGCGCGGGACTCTTCCCGCGCAGGCGCCGGCGCGGCCTTCTCGGCAGTCTTCACGGCTGGCACCCGAGGTGTTCTTCGTAGAACCAGTAGTCGTCGTCGGAAACCTGGCCGCCGCCGACCTCGGCCATCATGACGAGCGTGCGGTAGTAGTCGCAGGGGGCCTGCGGGTTGCCGCCCACTTGCATCCACGCCGAGGTTTCCATGAAGCGCTTCGGATCGGCCATGATTTCGAGGCCTTCGTAGGCGTCGTTGACGAGCTTGCGGCCGCCGAGATCGCCGATCACGCCGCCGATCAGCGTGGTGGCCGCCACGCAGATGAGCGCGGCGGGCCCGGTTTCGGCGCAGACCACGGCCCGCCCGAGTGCGCCGGTGAGCCAGCCGCCGACCGCGCCGCCGCCCCAGCCCGCGGCTTCCTCGGTGATCACCCTCGCGCGCTCCTTGCCGGGTTCCGCGTTGAGGATGCGCTTGCCCGAGTTCCAGGCGCCGTAGACGAGCAGCACCGTGCCGCCCACGCGCACCGCGCCGCCGGCGAGCATGCGCATGCCTATGCGCTGGCGGCCCAGGCCCGGCGGCAACGGCCCGTCGCCGTAGAAGGCGTTGTCGACCGGGCCGAGGAAGCGCCCGGAATGGTTCTCCGCCGGCACGAACGGCACGGGCTCGTTCGGCCCCAGGCCCAGCGCGCGGCGATGCGGCTCCATCGGCACGTTTACACAATTGCGCGTCGCGGGCGAGCAGCCGCCTTCGCCGAAAGATTCGTTCCACGAGCGGCTGCCTTCGGGCGGCGGGCTGAACGTGTACGTCTCGCCCGACATGCTCGGCGCCACGTTGTCGAGATACTGGGCATAGCCTGCCGCGTCGACGTTCGGCGAGGTGCGATAGATCACCGACGCCTTCGGGTTGTACGGGAAGAACCAGTCGTTCGCGAACGTGCCGGGCACGCCGCGGTTGAGCGTGGCCGTGGCGCTCGGCGGATAGAAAAGGCGGCCGAGCCAGCCGAACGCATTGCGCCCGAGCGGATTGCGCTCCAGCGTCGACATGGCGTGCCGGCCGAACCCGGAGCGGAAGCCGCGCACGTTGGCGAACTCGCCGTTGACGCGCGCCCAGTCGGAGATGTGCGCACCTTCCCACAGCACGCCCGTCGTGTTCGCCGGCAGGTCGAGCATCATCGACGGCGCGGGGCAGGACATCCCATAGCCCGCGGCGGTGAGCAGCGAGTCCATCGGCGTGTATTCGTTCTCCGGAATCGCCTGCGGGTCGAGGCCGGTCAGCGCCTGGAATTCGTCGACGGTATAGGTTTCAACTTCGTATACTTCGCCGCCGGCGTTGCCGCCACCGGCCGTCTTGCCGTCGCCATAGATCTCGTCGTAGTGCTCGATCACCCAGTCGAGGTCGTAGGTGTCGTTTCCTTCTTCGCCGGGCTCGCGGCGCACGGTATGCGCGTCGCCGCCGGAATGGCGCACGTGGCTCATCTCGTGCGAGAGGAGGTGCCGGCCGTCGGACGTGTCCGGCGCGTATTCGCCGGCGCCGAAATGGATGTCGCGCCCGCGCGTGAACGCGCGCGCGCCGAGCGCCGCGGCGGCGTGCTGCGACGCGGGGCCCGTGTGGATGCGCGCACCCGGTGCCGCCGGCAGCGAGCCTGCGGCCGTGGCCGAATCGGCGTCGCGCCTTGCGCGCACCTCGTCGGGATCGTGCGGCCGGCTCACGCGCGCGGCGGCATCGCCGAACAGTTGCTGTGCCACGAGGTTGTCGAGCGGCGCGCGTGCCGCGCTGTGGCGGTGCGGCAGATACAGCCCGCCGGGCGAGCGTGCGAACGAAGGGAAGAAGTAGCGGCGCACGGCGTCAGCCTTCGGCCGTGCGGCCGGGCTGCGCGTAGAACTGCCGCACGCGGCTGCCGCCGGTCGTGTGGCCCTGCTTGAGTTCGAGGCGCGACAGCGCGTGCAGGAGCTGCGTCATGCCGATCGCGCTGTCCTGCGTGCTGGCGAGGAATGCGGCTTCGAGCGCGATGGTCTGGATTTCGCCGCCGGAAATCTCGAACTGTTCGGCGAGATAGGCGTAGTCCACGTCGGCGGCGACCGGCGCCGCGGCGGGAAACATGCCGCGCCAGAGGCGGTCGCGCAGCGCCGCGTCCGGGCGCGGAAACTCCACCACGTAGTGCATGCGGCGGGCGAACGCCTGGTCGATGTTCTTGGCGAGATTGGTGGCCAGCACCACCACGCCCGGATGATCTTCCATTTTTTGCAGAAGATACGAAACCTCGATGTTCGCGTAGCGGTCGTGCGCGTCCTTCACCTCGGCGCGCTTGCCGAGCAGCGCGTCGGCCTCGTCGAAGAACAGCATCGCGCTCGAGTCGCGCGCCGCGGTGAAGATGCGGTCGAGGTTTTTCTCCGTCTCGCCGATGTACTTGGAGACGACCGCGGCGAGGTCGATGCGGAACAGGTCGAGCCCCGACTCGTTCGCCACCACGCCGGCCGCCATGCTCTTGCCGGTGCCCGAGGCGCCGGCGAACAGCGCGCACAACCCGCTGCCGCGGCCGGTGCGCGCTTCCATGCCCCATTCGCGGTATACGGTGTCGCGGCACGCGATGGCCGCGGAGAAGTCGCGCAACTGCCGCTCGGTGGCGGCCGGCAGCACGATCTGCGGCCAGCGGTGCGGGCTCGCGATGCGTGTGGCGACGGTGCACAGCCCTTGCGCCGACTGGCTCTTCGCGGCCTGCCACAAGGTGTCGCGCAGGGCGTCGGGCGACGTGTCGCCGTAGGTTGCCGTGCGTGCGGCCGTGCGGATGCGCGAAACCGGCAGCGTGAAGCGCCCGGCGATTTCCTCGATGAGCGGCGACGGCGCGGCCAGCCCCAGCTTGTCGGCCGCGTAAGCCCAGGCCGCGGCGCGTTCGCGCGCATCGGGCACGGGCAGGGCGAGCGTCGCGTGCGGCAGGTTGCCCACGCGCGCGGGCCAGTGCGCATCGGCGCCGCAGGCCCAGGCGACGAAGAGGCCATCGTCGGCGCAGTCGCGCAGCACGCGCGCGCAGTGCTCTGCGGCATGCGGCTCGCGCAGCACGTGCGCGTCGCCGCGGATCACGATCACCGCACGGGCGAGACGCGCAAGCAGCCGCAGGCGCGGCCACGCCGGCGCCCATGCCGCTGCGTCGGCGGCGAACGCGACGGGCACCGTCAGGACGGTATAGCCGTGCGGCCGCGCGGCGAGCCGTATCGCGGCCGCCTGCTCGGCCGCGTCGTCGCCGAGCGCGACGACCAGCGGCGGCCAACGGCGCAATGCGGCGCTCCACGCGAGCGTGCCTGCCTTCGCGCGTTCGCCGAGCAGGCCTGTTTCCGCGTCGAACGCACGCGGGTCGGCGAGGCGGGCCGAATCGGGCAGCCGCGCGTCGCGCAGCGGCAGCTCGAGCAGGTGCTGGGTCGCGAGCGGCGACAGGCCGAAACCGGCCGCGAGGCCGGCGCGGTGTTCGCCGGCGGCGTCGGAACTTTCCAGGAATCCACCGGTGAACAATACGGACGCGGGCCCGAGCAGCGCGCGGTATTCGCGCCGGCCCGGTGCCAGCAGGCGCAGCGCGAGATCCACGGTCGCGCAGCGGCGGCTCACGTCGTTGTTGAGGTACGCGTACAGCGTTTCGTAGCGCAGGTCGAGTTCCGGCGCCAGCGCGAGGAGAAGCGCGTCCTTCTCGAAGTGCGAGAGGCCGAGCCGCGTCGCCAGCTCCACCAGCGGCGTGTCGGCGCGCCGCGCGTGGGCGAGCGCGAGCGCATCGGCGTCGAGTTCGGCCACCACGTCGGCGTCGTTGCGTGTGCGGATGAGCGCGTCGACCTGTGCATCGGAAACGTACAGGCCGCGCAGCTCGTCGAGCGACAGTTCGTAGCGCGCGCGCAGGCGCAGCACTTCGCGTTCGATCAGGCGGTCGAGCCAGGCGAGGTCGGGCGCATAGACATCGGTGGCGAGCGGTGCGTTCATGCGGCGTATTCCACATCGATACGGCCAGCCGGCGTCGCGCGCCAGGCGATGCGCCGCCGGGCGCCGCCGAGCGCGAGCAGTACGTACAGCGGCGGCCGCGCCACGCGCAGCGTCACGGTGCCGTCGCTCGCACGCACCGCGACGCCCGGCACGCCGAGCAGGTTGGCGTACAGATAGGCCGGCGTGGCGCCCGCGCAGCCCGGCACGCGCCAGGCGAGCCGGCGCCAGGCAGCTTGCGCGAGGCGCGCGAACGCGAAGCGCCACGCGGGCGGCAAGCTGCGTGCGAAGTGGCTGTCGAGCGTGCGTGCGTCGATCGCGGCGCGGCGCGTCAGGGCCAGCCGTTCGCGCCATGCGAGCGGCGCGTCGTCGACGCCGGCACCGAGCCACAGCCCGGTGGCGCGATCGACGCGCAGCTGCGTCGGCACATCGTTGAACGGTACGCGCAGCGCAGCCGGAGCACCGCGGGCGAATGTCGCCACGCGCGCGTCGATTGCCGTGAGTGTGGCGTCCGCCGATGCGTCGGCGAGCCAGCGCGACAGCGCAGCCTCGTCGCAGCGCGGTGGCACGCGCAGGAAGTCGCGCCAGAACGGATCGCGCCAGACACGCCCGGCACGCCCGTCGCCGGCTGCGAGCGAGAGCGCGGTGAGCGCTGCGAGGTCGCGCGGCGCGGCCTCGTCGCAGGGCGGCAACGCGGCGACGAGCGACGTATCGAGCAGTTCGTCGAGTTCGTGCAGCAGCAGTGCCAGGCCGGCGAATTCGCAGCCGGTTTCGTCGCTGTCGCGGGCCGTGTCGAAGCTTGTGCGCCAGCGCGACGCGAGCCGTTGCCGCAGCGTTGCAGGCGCATGCAGCAACGTATACGCGACGGCGGGATCGATGCCGCCGGCGCGGCGCGCGAGCGTGGCGGCGTCGCCGCTTCGCAAGGCGATGGCCACGGTGTCGTCGGGTGGCGCAAACGTGCCGGCGAGCCACGCCAGCGCACGCGCCCACGCGCGCTCGCCGGCCGGCGGCGCGGCGCCGTTGCGCGCGAGCAGGTACAGCGCAGCGGTGTCGATGTCCGCATGCGGGCCGAAGCAGCGCGCGGCGTCGGCCAGGCGCGCGAGCAGTGCATCGAGTTGGGCCACGTCGATCGCCGCGGCATCGCCGTCTTCGCACAGGCCGTCGAGCAGGCGGCGCGCTTCGGCCGGCGTCAGCGCGAGTGCGAGCGTGCGCCAGTCGGCATCCGCGAGCGCGCCGAGCGCGGCGCGGCCGAGGGTGGTGTCGTCGAGCAGCACGGTGCGGATCGCGGCGGCGGCCGGCAGCACGCGCAGGCCGTCGAACGGACGATAGAACCAGGTATGCCAGGCGGTGCCGCGCGCGAGATCGGCGACGAACCGCGCGCGATAGGCGGCCTGGTCGCGAAAGCGCACGACGCCGTCGTCGCCGCGTTCGATCGCTTCGATCAGTGCGACGGCGACGCGGCGCGCCCAGCCGCGCGCGGCGCGGTCGCCGTCGGCGGCCACATCGATCAGGCCGTCGCATTCGAGCCGGCGGATGAGGATTACCGCATCGCCCAGGCCGTCGAGATAGGGCGATAGTCCATCGGCGAGTTCGCCGCGCATCCGGTCGAACACCGTGTCGAGCCGTTCGCGCACGCGCCATGCGGCCGGATGTGCGCGCGGCACGCGATAGTCGTTGCGCCAGCAGCCGACGTGCACGCTGCTCACGTGGCACCGATGGCGATGAAGCTGAAGGCCTGGTCCTGCAACGTGCCGGAAAGGTCGCACAGGTGCACGTCGACGAGGCCCGCCGACGCCGAGTGCACGGTGGCTGCGCGCACGTTGCTGTCGTTCGCCGTCGCGGTGACGACGGGTGTGGTCGCGAACGCGCGCGAGAACGTGATGCGGTACGTGCCGGTGCTCAGCTTCGCCGCGGTGAAGCCGGCGCCGAGCAACACCGAGCCGCCGGCGGCCACGCGGCCCGCCACGGTGCGCAGCGCCTGTTCGCCGCCGAGCGCGAACAGCTCGCCGTTGTCGCCGTGCCGGATGTCGCCGCGCACATCGAGCTTCGCGCCCGGCGCGTCGATGCCGATGCCCACGCCGTTGTCGCCGACGAACAGCCGCGTGTCGGCGGGATTGGCGCGCGTGATCGCGAGCCCCGACTTGTTGGTCGCCACGCGCAGCTGCCAGGCGACCGTGCCGCCGTCGTCCTGGATCGCCAGCACGCCGGCGTCGCCGCCGCGCACGGTGAGCGGATGCGGCAATTGTTGCGTCGACGCCGTGCCGATGCCGACGTGGCCGTCCTGCTGCACCACGAAGCCGGGCGTGAAGTCGAAATCGAGCTGGCAGGGGTTGGTGGTGTTGGTCGCCTTCGACTTGCCGACGACGAACCGCGTGGGTTTTTTTGTGTCGCC
This sequence comes from Geoglossum cookeanum, assembly GCA_021527025.2. NCBI lineage: Eukaryota > Fungi > Ascomycota > Geoglossomycetes > Geoglossales > Geoglossaceae > Geoglossum > Geoglossum cookeanum. Next base: position 62,585 of record JAJDFF020000126.1, read on the forward strand.
GCTGTCGCCCAGCAGCAGTTGCAATTCGATCGCCGCGGGTTCGGCACGGCGCAGCGCGGTGACGGGCGCACCGGCGGCGTAGTCGCTGCCGCCGGCGGCCTGGAATTCCAGGCGCTTGCCGTACAGCCGCGCGTCGCCGAGGAAGCGCGTGTTCGCCTCGAGCCAGATCGGCTCGCGAAACTCCATGTGATCGTCGCAGATGATGAGGTCCTGCACCGTCGGCTCGGCCTTGCGGCACACCTCGTCGACCGACAGCGTGGGGTCGCGCGCGACGAACCGCGTGCGCAGTCGCAGCAGGCCCGCCGCGGCGTAGATGCTGCCGGCAACGAGGCCGGCTTCGCCGCGCAGCACGCGCGACTGCTTGCGCCACGCCTCGGTCGGCGGCTGCAGCTGCCCCGGCGCACCTTGTTGCCACGGCACGCAGCCCACGGGGACCAGCCACAGCGACGGATCGTCGCCGAGCGGCAGCAGTTGCGGCGCCACGCTGCCGTCGGGCGACAGCGGCTTCTTGGCCTGTTCCTCGCTCAGATACCAGCCGGCCGCCTCGCGTGCGTCGGTGTAGGTGCGATCGGCCACGGCAACGCCGCTCTGCCGGGTAGACACGCTGCTGCGCACGCCCGTCTCGACGACGAACGATTCGCTGATGCGCTGGTAGGCGTCGAGCGCGTCGCACACTTCGAAGCCGCGCCGCACGCCGCCGGTCGCGTTCTCGTCATGGCGGATCCACACCGGCACGAGGCCGCTGCCGTGCGCCGTGAAGAGTTCGGCGCCGAGCGCATACGGCTCGGCCACCACGATCATGCGGCCGTAGCCGTCAACCGCGACGCCCGGCGTGAGGAAGTACTGCGCGTCGCCGTTCGGCGACGACAGGTCGACGAGATCGATGCCCGCGACCACGCCCCAGGTGTGGGCGCCGAGCAGATGCCGTGCCTGCTGCTCGCGCAAATACACGATCAGCGCTTCGAGATCCGCCGCGCCGAGATACTGGCCCTCGAAGTAGTGCGGTCGTTCGGCGAATACCGTGCTCATGGTTCACCTCTTGCCTTTCTTCGCGGGCTTGGGCGCCGGCTTGGCGGGCTTTGCCGGCGCGGACGCCACCGCCTTCGCGGTCTTGCGCATCGCCGCCAGTTCGCCGGCCTGTGCATCGACGTGTTGCTTCAGTTCGGCAAGTTCGCGCCGCAGGGCCTTGAGGTCTGCGCCGTCGCCGGTGTCGCCCGCGCGGCCGCCCATGAGGCCGGCGAACATGCCGCGCAACGGCTCCAGCCCGCCCACGGCGAGCGGCCGCAGCACCTGGTTCAAGGCAAGGAATTGTGGAACGTTGTCTTTCTCCACCGGCGACAGCCCGCCGTCGCGCGACGCCTTCAGGAAGCTGTCGATGAACGATTGCGCGTCGAGCGGCCGTGAGCCGCGCGCCATCGCACCCATGCCGAGCGACATGAGGTCTTTCACGCCCTGCGCGTCGAACGTGGGATTGAGGCGCAGGTTGGCGTTGCCGATGGCGTTTTCGCCGCGTGTCGCGGCGCGCCAGGTCCCGGTCGCGCCCGTTGCGCCCGTTGCGCCCGTCGCACCCGTCGCACCCGTCGCGCCGGTTGCACCCGTTGCGCCACTCGCACCGGTGACGCTGGCGGCCGGTGCGGCGGCCGGCGCGACGCCGGCCGGTCCGCCGGGAACGAGTGCCACCGGTGCGGGCGGTGGCGGCGGCGGTGTCGACGGCCCGGTTGCACCCGTCGATCCGGTCGTCGGATCCGGCTTCACGTCGCCGAAGATCGTCGTGACATCGAAGCAGCACACGTATTCGAGAATCTTCCGTAGCGCAGCGCCGATGCCGAACGGCGCCAGCCAGTACTGTTGATTGGGAAACGTGGTGGCGAATTTGCGCAACGTGGTCCAGTTGCAGATGCTGTTGACGCGGCAGTCGGCGCTCACGTGCAGCACGGCGAGCGGCACGCGCGCATCCAGCGAAGGTTCGGGGCACGGTGGCAGCAGGGCGGAGCAGAAGCAGGCGAGCAGCGCGTCGAGCCAGATGGTCACCATGACCAGCAGCGAATCCAGCAGCGTGGCGGTATCGTCCTGGCCGTTCGCGGTTGCCGGCGGCGGTATCGGTATCGTCTCGAGCCGCGCGATCAGCGCGCAGGAATAGCCCGCCTTGCCGGCCATGTACTTGCGCAGGAACGCGCGCAGCTGCAGCGCGTAGTTGTACCACTGGCTGTACGGCGCGTTGTCCGCCGGGGACTGCGGCACGTCTTTGAGCAGCGGCTTCGCGCAGCATTCGAAACGCCGCAGCAGCTCGGCTTTTTCCACATCGTCCTTGTCGTGCCCGGCCGCCTTGGGTGCGCGGAACACCTCGAACGCATAGCCCTCGCAGACCACCGTGGGTTCGCATTGCGCCGGTGCGTTGCGCGGCTTCGTGCCGGCCTGTGCGCCGCCGCTCTTGCAGCCGCACGAGCCCGCGCCGCCGCCTTTACAACCGCACGAACCGGTAGCACCACCCTTGCAGCCGCACGAACCTGTCGTGGCGCCGCCGCAGCCGCACGACGCTTCGCCACCGAGGGGCATGAGCGGCTTGACGCCGCGCGCAGGCGTCTCGGCGTAGCGGATCGCGAGCACCCATTCTTCCTGCAGCGCGTCGCAAGGTTTCGGCGTGTTGCCGAACTGGTAAGGGTCGCAGCCGTGGCGCGGCTCCTGCGCCTTGCACGCCTTGATCAGCGCGCAGACATCGACGGTCACCGCATCGCACACCACGATGTCTTCGCCGCACGGCCCCAACGCGTAGCCGCAGCTCACGTTCACGCCGTCGCCGCAGGGCCCGCAGGTCACCTCCAGGCCGTTCACCACGCCCCAGCCGTGCAGTTGCCGGTTGTGCAGGCGATGCTTGCCGCGCACGTAGCCGTCGAGCCGGTTGAGATCGTCGGCGGTCAGCACCTGGCCCGCGAAGAAGCGCGGCCGGCACAGGCATTCGAGCATTCCGCACGTCGTGCAATGCGCCGGTGCCGGCGTGCACGACGTCGCACTGGCGGCCTGCCGGCGGCGATAGAGATCGGTCATGCTGTTCATGGCAACTCCATTCCTCGAAAGGGTCCAGGTCAGGCGCGCCGCACGGAGAACCAGCTCTCGAACGTGCCGCCTTCGATGCCGTCGCCGCTCTTGCGCTTGGGCACCCAGCCGGGCAGGTTGTCCGCGTCGACGCCGCGATTCATCGGCCCGCCGCCGCCGTAGGTGCCGCGGATGAAGTCGCCCTTCACGCGTACGCGCACCCGGCCGCGGTCGGGCACCTGCTGCACGCGGAACTGCACCACCACGCCGTTGGCGGGATCGTTCGGATTGGCAACGCGCGTGAAGCGGGAGTTGATCTCGCACAGCGTGTCGAACCGCACGCCGACCACGTCGTATTCCGCGGGTTCGCACCAGCAGAGGAATCCACCGTCTTCGGCGTGTTGAATTTCGACCGCGATGCTCATCCGGGTGAGGTCGCCGTTGCGCACGTCGCCGTCGAAGGCGATGCGCAGGCCGTCGGCGACGGCACCGGCCGCAACCTCCTCGGTATGCGCCCAGTTGATATTGCAGATGTGGACAAAGCCGTTGTCGAGGCCGGAAGCGCCGGTCGGCCCTGTTGGCCCGGTAGGGCCTGGCAGACCGGGCCCGCCTGCAGATCCGGTGGCACCGGTCGGCCCCGTGGGACCGGTCGAGCCTGAACCGCCGGCGCCGGTCGCGCCGGTGGCACCCGTTGCGCCGGTCGGCCCTGTCGGTCCGGCGGGACCGGTCGCACCTGGGGCGCCGGTCGCGCCGGTCGCGCCGGGAGTACCGCCGCTGCCGCCCTGTTCGAGCAGGCAGCGCACCACGCGCGCGAGATCGGCCACGCTCGGCACCGTCATGCGGCCGAGGCGGTCGTCGATGCGCACGATGCCGGCCGCCGCATCGTCGGCGGGCGTGGCGGGTGGATCGACGGGATCTTCCATGCGCCGGCCCGGACGCCAGCCCTGCACCGTGGCGAGCACCACGCAGTCGGGCGTCTCGCAGTCGGGGCAACCGTGTGGATCGAGCGGATCGCCGCAGTGCGCGAGCGCGATGTCGAGCACGGCCACGCCGTCGGCATAGGCCGCGTAGAGCTTCGCGTCGAGTTCGAGCGCCACGCCGCCGGGGCCGATCGCCACGGGGTCGCCGAGCGGATTCGGCTCGGCCGCGGCAACGCGCCGCAGGTCCACTGCCTGTGCCCACGCCTTGGTGCCGTCGCTGGTCAGCAGATAACCGTAGCGGCCGTAGGCGTCGACGACGAGTGCCACCGGCGTCTGCGTCAGCGCGAGATTCACGATGTTCGTGCCGTCGGTCTTGTACAGGCGCAGGCGCTTGCTCGCACCCTCGATCACCGCGAGCGTGGCCGGCGTGCCGCCGACCCAGGCGATGCCCACGAGGTCGGCGATGTCGGTCACGAATACGTTGCTGGCCGGTGGCGTCACGCTCAGGTCGACGTTGTAGACATTGGCTGCGGCTTCGGCGGCATAGAGCGTCTTGCCGTCGCCCGCGAGCGCGATGGCGCGGATGACCGACGCGAACGCGATCTCGTAGCCCGCCTTGGGCGCTGCCGCGCCGGCACCTGTTGTCCACACTTGCACATAGCTGTTCGCGCCACCCGCGGCGAGCGAGGCGATCTCGCCGCTGCCCAGGCGCACGAGGCGCGCTTGCGTCGCGTTGATGCTGAGGGGGAAGTCGACCTCGCCCAGCGCGGGGCCCGAGAACGCACCGGGCGTGGTGGTGTCGAGCGTATGCAGCACGAACGGATCGGTTGCCGCCGCCCCGGGTGTGGTGACGTAGAGCCGCGCGCCGTCGGAGCTCACGGCGATGGCGAGCACGTCCTGCGTGAATGTCTTGGGCGCGAGCGGTGCGCCAGTCGCGAGGTCGTACTGCTGCACCACCGCGCCGCTCGGCGACAAGGTGGCGGCCACGTACAACCGCCGCGTGGCCGCGTGCGCCACGACGTGACGCGCGCCGGCGAGGGCGATGGTCGAGTCCCAGGCGAGGCGTGGCAGGAACGGTGGCGGTGCCGGCGCGAGCTTCGGGTCCACCATCACGTCGAACACATAGCTTTCGAGCACGCGGTTGGGCGCGCAGCGCGTGTCGTCGCAGCCGCATTCGTCGTACAGCACCGGCACTTCTTCGGTCGGGCATTCGCGGTAGCGGATGCACAGCTGCAGCACGTGGTCCTTCTGGTCCGGCGCCTCGATCAGCGCGCGCACCGCGGGAAACGAGGGGAGGTCCACGAGGTCGTCGTCGATCACGACGATCTCGTTGCCGCAGCAGTCGAGCGCGCTGCCCGGCGTGACCACGAGATAACGGTCGCGGCAGGCGGGGTTGGCGTGCGCGTGCACGTCGAGGCCGCAGACCACGCCGGTGCCGTGCAGGCGCCGGTGATGCCGGCGCAGCTTGTCCACCACGTAGCGCTGTTCGACGTCGAAGTCGGCAACGTCCATCAGCTTGCCGAAGAAATAGTGATTGCGCAGCGGCGTGGTGTCGGCGCAGTCCGGACAGGCGTGGGTGGCGCAGGGCGAGTGTTTGTCCATGAGTGGTCCCCTCACAAGATCGTCTGCATGCCGGCGCGCGCGGCGCCGATGCGGTTGGCCTGGCCGGATTCCTCGCGCCCGCCGAGCACGGTGGCGCGGCCGAGTGCGTCGAGGTCGAGCGCCGTGGCGCGCGGGCGCCAGCCGATCACGGCATCGAGCCCGAGCGCGGCTTGCACCCCGACGCGAAAGCGCGGTTCCACGCGGATCACGTCCACCTTGACGTGCGCCGGGCTTTCCGCCGCGACGAGCCGCGCCAGTGCGCCGGCGAGCGACGGCGAGCGCACGCGCGCGGCCGGCAGGAATATCGACAGGCGGTGTGCGTAAAGATGGAAGATGTCGCGTGCCGGGTCGCGGCTGGCATCGAGCGCGGTGGCGCCCAGGCGCGCGCCGTCGGCGTCGCGCAGGTTCGGGTCGGCGAGCCGGCTGCGGCCGGCGATGCGCTCGCCCCACAGGCGCGCGTTGTCCGACAGCCGCGCGTGGCCGAGCAGCATCCAGCGCCGCAATTGGTAATGTTCCAGAATGAGGCGCGGCGGCCGCCACCCCGATACCTTGCTGCCGCAAGGCACGCACGCGGCGTGCACGGGCTGCCATGCGGCCCAGCGTTCGAGGCCGAGGAAGAGATACAGCGTGTCGCGCAGCGCGCCCACGGTGCCGCGGCGCGGGAACAGGCGCGGAAAGCCTTTCAGGAAGGCGCGCCGGCGTGCTTCCGGCCAGCCCTGTTCGAGCGTCACGCCCACCCAGCTCGCAATGAAGCGCAGGAAATCGCAGCGCCGGTCGCCGGTGGGCGCCGACAGCGGATCGAACCAGCCGGCCTGGTTGTCGATCAGCGCCTCGATGGCGCGGAATTCGTGATCGAAGATGGCCAGCCAGCGGTCGAGGAATTCCGCCGACACGGGCTCGGCACCGAACACCTGCGGCAGGTAGCGGCGCAGGCTGATGCGCGGAAAGTCGATCTCGACGGCGCCGATGCGCGGCGTCACCTTGCCGTCGCCGCCCAGTGCCAGGCGCAGGCGCAGCAGCCGCCCGCGCGGGCAGCGCAGCATCCAGTCGGACGAGCGCAGTTCCGCGCCGTCGCGAGCACCGGCGCGCCACGTGCCGATGTGTGTCCAGTATTCGTCGGGCAACGCGGCGAGTGTGGCGTCGTCGATCGGGTCTTCCGACGTCAGCGCGAGCACGTCGATCGTCGTGCCGGCCGGCAGGCTCGCGCAGAGGTCCACGCGGTCCCACGTGCAATGCGCAATCTCGCTGTCGAGCGATGCGCTCGTCCACGTGCCGCCGGCCGCGTAGCTTTCCGCCACCTCGGCAGGTGGCGCGGCGAGCGGCTCGCCGTGGATGTCGACGACGAGCGTCGCGTCGCCGGCGCAGTAGCGCGAGACGTCGGCGGCGCCGTTGGCGTAGATCGTGACGGGCAGCGGCGCGAAGCGTGCAGCGATCTGTGCGGGGCGTGTCCAGTGGGCGATCACGCGGCCGTCGCCGGGGTCGATCTGCACGACATCCGCGGCGCCGTCGAGACGCAGGTACACGCCGCCATGCGCGTCGACCGCGATGGCGCGCACCGCGCCCAGGCCACCGAGAAAACGGCGATGCGCACCGCGCGCGGCGAGCACGTGCACGCCGCCGTTGGCAGGGTCGGCAACGAGGATCTCGCGCCGGCGTGCGGCTGCGGCGACCGGTGTCCACGCCTGTGTGATGTCGTCGCCGATCGGCGGCGAAGGCCACACGGCGCGCACGGCACCGGTACGCGGATGCAGCACCACGATGCGCTTTGCGGCGGGGTCGCAGACGAGCAACTGGTCGCACGCCCAGGCGATGCCGGCCGCCTGCACGGGCAATCGTGGGTCGTCCGCCGTCACGCACGGCCACGGCACGAAATGGCAACGGCACGCGTCGAGCACGTACAAGCGGCGTGTGGCGACATCGATCAGCGCGAGGCCGTCGTCGCCGAGCGGCGCGAGATGCGTCGGCCAGGCGAGCCCGCCGAAGCTGCCGCTCGCCTCGGCGAGCAGCCGCCCGCTGCCCGGCAGTGGCGACAGGCGCAGCGCGCCGTCGTCGGCCGCGGTTTCGACGCCCGCGATGAGCGCCGGTGCCGCGCGCCAGCCGGCGCGGCGGTCCAGACGCAGGCGCAGCGGATCGTGCGGGGGGCGCGGCGGCGGTGACAGCCAGGCGGCGTTCACGCGGCAGCCTCGTAGGTCACCGTGATGGCGTGTGCGCCGCTCACCGCCAGTGCCTGCGCGGGAATCGCGCCGTCGGCGCAGGCGGCCACCTCGTCGCCGTCGAGGGTGAACGTGAGGCGCTCGACGCGTCGCACGCCCTCCACCAGCAGGCGTTGCAGCAGAAGTGAATAGTATACGGAGCCGCCGAACGGCCAGCCTGAACCCGGCGAGTCCGCGGTTGCATCGTCGCCGCCTTCGATGGGGCTGAGATAACGCCGCAGCGAAGCCAGCGCGATCTGGCGCACTTGCGCGAGGTCGGCGTCGTCACGGCAGACGAGGCTTGCGCTCACCGTGACCGTGACGTAGCGCGGCGCGATGGCGTACAGCTCGGTCGTGGCCAGGCGCTTGTCGTCGAGCGCGCGGCAGACGAGCCGCAGCGTGCCCTCGGTGGGCATTGGCGCAACGTCGTTCTCGTCGCGCGGCTGCGGCACCACGATCACGCTCACCACGCCGGGCACTTCCACGTCGGGAAACATCGGGTGATGCAGCGGCAAAGCCTTGGCGCGTGCGATGCCACCGGCGGCGACGGCGTGCAGTTCGAAATCGCCCGCGGTGACGGCGCGCTGGTTGCTCTTGAGTGCCCCCGACGCGCGCCGCGTGAGTGCATCGAAGCTTTCCTCGTCGGCACCGCCGTAGGCCGGGAACGGATTGGCCACGCGCCCCGCGTCGATGCCGCCGACGCTGCCGCGCAGCGCGTTGATCGCGTTCGCTCCCACGTTGCCGCGCGCGCCGCCGCCAAAGCGGTATTGCCGTGCGAGCACGTTCGACGGACGGGTGGGATTCGCCACCGGGATGCGCCCCTGCCGGCCGTTGCCGAAGCGCACGTCGCCGGTGGTGCGGTTGAGCACGTACACCGCGTCGTCGGGCCCCGCGGCGAAAAAGTCGGGCGCCTCGCGCCACGCGGCGAAGCCTTCGCCCTCGTCCACTTCGATCGCGAGGCTGCCGGCGACCACCGGGGCGTTGGCGACGGTGAACACCTGGTCGGGCCTGCCGTTGCTGCGGCCGAGAATTTCGGCATCGACGCTTTCGGCCTGCACCACCGTGACGGTGTTGGTACGCACCGCGACGATCTGCGGCGCCGCCTGGTAAGCACCCGCGGCAAGCCGCGCACGCAGCCAGTAGCGCTTGCCCGGAATCTTGCCGCGCTCGGCGCGCACGAACGCGCCTTTCGGTGGCGCCGCCAGCACGACGTGGCCGCTGCGCGTGAACGCAGCGGTTTCGTCGCGCAGCGTATCGAGCGCGCGCCACGCGGCGCCGTCCCAGAATTCCCATTGCAGCGTTGCGGGCGGCGGCGGCGATGTGCCGGCTTCGACGATAAGCAGGCCGCGTGGCGCAATCGTCGCCGTCCACACCATGAAGTCGATGGTCACGTTCGGAAATTCGAGATCGCTCGCGAGGCCGAGCATCAGCGCCGCACCCGTGCGCGCGCCGCTGCCGAACGGCGCGAAGCCGATGGCCGCGGCTGCGTTGGCGGCGCTCGCATCGAGCACTTCGAAGCCGGTGTCCACCTGCACCGCGTCGAGCTGCGCGGTGAGCGCCACCAGTGTGCGTTCGGTCTCGAACACCACCGGTGCGTCGGCGCCGGTGGGCTGCGCCTGCAATTGCGTGTGGCGCGGCACCAGTACCGAGCCTTCCTTGAAGCCGGCGAGCGGCGGCAGCACCACTTCGGCCGTCGCCGGCATCGCGGGCGCCAGCTCCATGCCCAGCAGTTCGAGAAATTTCAAATAATTGAGTTTGGGCACTTTGCCGAGGCGGTAGGCGAGCAGTTCGGTCATCCAGCCGAACAGCTCCACCACGGCCATGCCGGGCTCGTTCTCGTTGAGGTCGGTCCACTCCGGCGTGTAGCGCGGAATGCGCGTGCGCGCCTCGGCCACGAGGTCGGCGTAGCGGCGGTCGTCGATGACCGGATACTGGTCGCGCAGGGCCATCAGGCGGCCTCCGTGATGTAGAACGGATAGACGAGGTTGCCCATCGCGTTGTTGGCGCGGATGCGGTAGTCGATGCGCAGGAGCAAAAGGCTCGGCTCGGCGGCGCTCGTCTGCGCCGCGATGTTGAGCACGTCGATGCGCGTCTCGTAGGTGACCAGCGCGCGGCGTACCGCGTCGACGGCACGCGTGCGGGTGGTGCTGTTGTTGGGCGCAAACAGCAGTTCGTGGATCGCGCAGCCGAACTGCGGCTGCATCAGGCGCTCGCCGCGGCGCGTGCCGAGGATGTGCGCGATCGATTCCTCGATGCGCTGCTCCTCGCCCGAGGTGGCAACGGCACCGGCCGGCGTGGTCTGCACGGGAAACTTCAGCCCCAGGCCGAGAAAGGCGCGCTTGGCGTTCATCCGCCGCACCCGCCGAGCGCATCGGCCGCGAGCTGCAGCGTCTTGACCAGCTGGTCGAGCGTGTCGATCGTCTTCTGCAGGCCGGCGAGGTCTTCCGGCGAGCCGAGCGCGGGCGTCGCGATGGGGCTCACGCCCGCGATGCCGAGCAGCGGCTCGGCGAGCGAGAGCAGCATCAGTACCGGCTCGACGCCCACCATCATCCCCTGCGCGGAGCTTTGCGCGTTCTTCTGCGCGCACTGCAGCGTGGCAACGAGCTCGGTGTTGCCGGCGGACTGCGCCGAAGTGATCGACAGCGCCAGACCACTCATCACCGCCAGCACGCTCTTGAGTTGCGAGATCACGCAGCGCAGCAGCTTGATCAGCAGGCACAGCAGGTCGCGGATGAAGGCCGGGATGGCGCCGAAGAAATCGGTCACGCACTTGATCAAGGGCGGCACGGCCTCGGCGAGCTTGGGGCCGGCCTCGGCAATCTTCTGCGCGTCGACGTCCTTCAGGCCGGTGACGAGATCGATCAGGGGCTGAAGAACCTTGAGGATCTTCATCAGGCAATCGAGATTGGCGAGAAACGGCGCAAGCTGCAGCACGAGCGAGAACGACAGCGAGCAGTCGTCCGGTATTGCCTTGGTGACGTCGGCGATGCCGCTGAACTTGGGGCCCGTCGGCAGCGTGATGCTGACCTTGCCGGGCTTGGGCAGGACGAGGCAGACGGGCTGCGCGAGCAGCTTCTGCAGTTCGTCGGGCAGCGCGATGTCGATGGTCGGCACGGCGCGGCCTCAGATCGGCGGCCCGACTGGACGCACCAGTCGGCCCATGATGTTGACCGCGGCAGCCTGCACGCGCAGCTCGCCGACCGCCTGGATGGTCAGCGTGCCGTTCGTCATCACGATGCGGTTGCCGTGCGCGTCTTCCACGATCAGCGCGCCGAGGTTGCCGGCGACGGGGGTGGAATCGACGAAGCGGATGGTGTGGCCGTTCTTCGAGCGGATCATGCGCTGGCGCTCGTCCGTGGACGGCGGCTTCTGCTGCGGGTTCCACAGGAAGCCGATCACGTACGGGTGGTCCCACATGCCCTGGTCGAAGGCGACGATCACCTCGTCGTCCACTTCCGGCATGAAGAACGCACCGCGCCCGCCGCCCGCCATGGGCGCTGCGACCGGTATCCAGCGCTCCTCGGTGCCGGACATCCACGGGTAGCTCACCTGGATGCGGCCGAGTTGGCTGGGGTCGTCGACCGCCACCACCTTGCCGACGACGATGCCCTGCGTGCGCTCACGATCGGTCACGCGCGTTCTCCTTCATGTTGAACGGCAGTGGTATTTTTCATGGCAGGTGCTGGCCGGTGTCGGGGTCTTCGCGGCGCGCGACGAAGTGCGTGATGTAGCCGCTACCGTTGAGCTTGTGTGTGGTCTCGGTGACGAAGAACTCGCCCGACAGCCGCTTGCCGATACCGCCGAGGCGGATGCGCGTGCCGGCGCGCAGCTGCGGCAGGCCGACCACGCTGCCGGTGGCCTTGACCAGTTCCTGCGCGTTGCCGCGCAGGATCGCGCGCGCCGCCGCCTTGGCGTCGTCGCGCGTGAACACGGGCCGCGTGACCACGCGCTCCTCGCGCGGGTCGCACTGCATCACGATTTCGGCGAGGCCGGGGTTGAGCTTGCGCAGCTCCTTGTCGTTCCAGTCCACGCTTTCCTCGATCGGCTTCTGCGCCGCGCGGTCCCAGCCGCGCACCGTCACCTTCTTCACCTGGTTGGCGGTGGTGAGCGTTACCTTGACGTCGATCAGCCCGCGTCCGAAATCGAGCGCGTAGGGCGACGGGCCGCCCGACGACGAGCGGCCGAAGTAGAGGAAATCCTCCGTGCCGCTGCCCTTGGGGCGCTGGCGCACTTCCACCACGTAGCCGCGCACGCGCGCGCGGCGCCAGAGGAAGTCGATGTCGCATTCGTTCTTCTGGCCCACGAACACGTTCGACGGCTCGTCGGCGTTGGGGTCGGTCTCGATCGCCATCGGGATGCGGCGCGCGTCCTGGCCCGAGTTCTTCCACTCCGAATCGACCAGGCCTTCGAAGCTCTTGGCGATGCGGCTGTCGGTGGTGTCGTGCCACTTGCCGTCGTACTTCTTGCGGCGCAGGCGATGCAGCACGTTGAGGCCGCGCACGGCGAGCGTGTGCGGGCCGTTCGCGGTGAAGCTCGGTTCCATCGTGGTGAAGTTGCCGGTCATCACGTCGAGCAGTTCGCCGGCATAGCCCAGCCGCAGCGTCACCTTCTTCTGGCAGGGCTCGAAGATCGTCTGGCGCGCCTTCACCACGGCGTCGTCGTCGCGGCCGTCGCCTTCCGAGCCGATGTACTTGAAGCGGCGGCGGTCGGCGTCCCAGTTCGCCACCACCAGCTCGAAGCCGTCGATCTGCTCCACGTTGTCCTTGTAGGTGACCTCCACGATGTCGCGCAGCACGTCGTTCGGCGGCGGCACGCCGTCGATGCGCAGCTCGAAGCGCGGCACGCGGAAACCGCGCATGCGGCCTGCCGATTCTTCGGCGAGCGTGGCGTAGGTGGGCGTGGCGTCGGTCATCACGGTCACCGTTGCGCCGGAATGCGCAGCACGGCGCCGGGCGTGAGCCGGCGCGGATCTTCGATGCCGTTCTCTTCGGCGATCGGGCGCCACAGGCCGGGCCGGTCGTAGTAGCGGCCAGCCAGTGCGCTCAGTGTTTCGCCGGCGGCGAGCACGTGCGCGTGGGTGCGATCGGGCGATGAAAGATTGAGCTCGAACAGCTGCTGTTCGATCGGCCGCCATTCGCGCAGCACGAGCGTGACGGTGGCGCGCAGCGGCACGCCTTCCGGGCTGAACATGGTGAACTTCTGCCGCACGCTCTCGGCCATGCCGGTGAAGCTGTTGCGGCGCTGGTTGCCCCAGCTTTCACCGAGGTTGTTGCCCGGAAATTCGTCGTGCCACGCGAACGTGACCACCGGCGGCGCGTGCAGCGTGGGGATGATCTTGACGAGCTGGAAGTACTTGTCGGTTTCCTGCGTGACCGAGCGCGCACCGGCGCCGATGCCTTCCTCGGTGGTGTCGCAGAAGAGTTCCAGCGTGAGCTTCTCGGCGTTGCCGCGCACGAACTGCTGCAGCGGCGCATCGAGCCCGGGTATGGCGATCTCGGCGAGCTGCACGCCCTTGTCGAAGGAGAGCTCGGTGGGGTTGAACTGCACCTCGATGATGTCGAAATCGTTCTCGCCGATCTCGATCCACAGGGTGCCCTTGGCCGGAATGCTCACGGCGTTCTCCCGTCGAGCTTGTCGGCGTAGCCGTTGTCGGTGGCGCGCTCGCCGTTGACGCGGCGCTCGTGCGCGATCATGTCTTTCACCGCCGGCAGCACGGCGTCGAGGATCTGTCGCATCGCCTCGGCGGTGAGCGACGAGCTGCCGTCGACCGCCTGCATGCGGCTCACCACTTCGTCGATGATGATCTGCGTGCTCAAAAGAGGTCTCCGATGGCGTCGACGACGCCGCCTACCGCGGCCGCAAGGCCGGACGCGCCGTCGAGCAGGTAAAGGCCCTCGTGCGCGATGGTGATCGACTCGATCGCGACGGCGTTCTGCTGCGCGTTGAACGACGGCGCGCTGAACTTCACCGGCAGGCCGCGGCGGAAGCCCCACACCGTGTGCGGCCGGTGGCTGCCGTCGAGCAGCGTGATCAGGCCGTCCTTGCGCTTCACCACGCCCTGGGTGAAGCCGTAGAACCAGTGGAACAGGTCGGTGTTGAGCGTGACGCCCTTGCGCAGCGTGATTTCGCCGTACTTGTGGCGTTTGGGAAAAAGCAGCACGGTGCCGTTGTTGCCGCCTTCCTCGTACTTCTCGATATCGAGCGAGGCTTCCAGGCCCGAGCATTCGTTGAAGCCGGCAAGCGGATCGGCAACGAGTGGCGAGAGCACGATGGTGGTGACCGCGGCGGCGCCGGAGGTGGCGGAGTCCGTCAGGCTGATCCGGAAGTTGTAGGCGAGCAGCGGATCCTTGCGGGTGGCGATGCTCATGGCTGCGCCTGCCTTGCGTCGTCGAGCGCGACGCTGAGCGTGTTGCGCTCGCGGCCCACGCGCAGCACGATGAATTCGCACGGCGCGGCGGGTGCGAAGCCCACCTGCGCGATGAGGCGGCCGGCGTCGCGGTCGGCGGCGTCGGTGGTGGTGTCGTCGCAGCGCACGAAATAGGCGTCGTCCGCGCGGTCGCCGGCGAACGCGCCGCGCGCGAAGAAGGCGCCGAGCAGGCCGCGCAGCAGGCCGGCTACGCGGTTGCGCGTGCCGGCGTCGTTCGGCTCGAACACCACCCAGCGCAGCGAGATGTCGATGGCCTTCTTCAAGGTCAGCATCAGCCGCACCACGTTGATGTAGCGCCACTGCGGATCGGGGCTCAGCGTGCGTGCGCCGGCGAGCATGTGGTCGCGGCCGAACTCGCCGCGCACCACGTCGACGTTGGCGCCGTTGAGTTCGCCGTGGTCGTCGTCGTCGAATTCGCGCACGCAGCGCACGACGCCCGAAAGCGCCACGTTGCCGGGCGCGCGGAACACGCCGTGCGCCCGGTCGGTGGCGGCGATCGCGCCGAGCACGTGGCCGCACGGCGGCATCACGCGCGTTGCGGCGGTGCGCGGGTCGAACACGGCGATCCATGGCGCGTACAGCGCGCCGCAGCGTTCGGTGTAGCGCTCGCGCCAGGCAACCGCCGCCTGGCGCGGCTGCGCCGGGTCGGTGGCCAGCGCGTAAGGCAAGCCCAGCACGGCAAAGCGGTCGCCCAGCCGCTCGCAATGCGCGAGCAGCGCGGCTTGCAGGCGCGCGATGGTTTCCGCATCGAAGGCCGGCGGCAATTCGCCCGTGGGCCGTGGCGGATTCGATGCGCGCGGCTGTGCCGGCGGCGGACAGCGCAAGCACGGGTCCGGCCGTTCGACCGGCAGCGGCAGGTAATCGGGTTCCGGCTCCGGCTGGATCAGCGCATCGGGCATGGCAACGAGCGCGATTTCGTCGATCGGCGCCAGCGCCTCGAGGCCGCGTTGCCCGGCCGCGCGTGCGATGTCGCTGTCGCCGGGCGCTGCGGCTTCGCCAAGGAAGTCGCCGGCCACGAGCAGTGCAAGGCCGTCGCGACCGTCGCGCAGCGGCGTGCGCACGCCGGGTGTGAATTGCAGCGGACGCGGCAAGGCATCGGCATCGATCAACGCAACCGCGACGACCGGTTCCGGCGCACGCGGCAGCCCGCGTTGCGTGCGGCGGTCGTAGTCCACCGGTGTGAGCACGCGGCCGATATGGCGCGGATGCTCGGCAGGCAGGTGCAGGTCGGTGTAAGTCGCGATCACGCGGCCACCGGCGCGTATCGTGAGTGCGTAGGCGAGGCGCGTGATGCGCAGTTCGCCCGTGGGATCGGGCCCGAGCAGCGGCAGGTCGCGCGCGCCGCGCCGCTCCGGCCGCGGCGCCACCCAGTACAGCCGCTTCGCGCCGGCGTCGACCTCGATCACCACGCGCGTGAGCGCGAGCGGGCTCTGGTCGATCCGCACGAGGTCGCCAGCGGCGAAGCCGGTGGTGGATTCCACGGCGGCGAACATCGGCGTCCAGCCGCCGGCTGCGCGGGTCGCGCGCTGGCCGGAGGCCGCCCATTCGAGCGTGAGCGCTTCGCCCCATGCGCCGGGCGAGTTCGCTGCGAGGTCGAGTGCCGGCGCGCCGTCGATGTCGGCCACGATCGCCGCGGCGCTGCGTGCGCCTGCCGTGGCATCGCGCGAGGCTACGCGCACGCACCAGCAGCGCCGGCCGCCGTTTTCGAAGAAGCCGCGCACGGCGTAGGCGAGGTAGCCCGCACCGATGAACTGGCCGTAGTGCGCGACGAACTGGCGCATCGATTCCACCGGCACGGGCACGTCGAGCGGCCCGCGCTCGGCGATGCCGACGAACGCGGCGATGTCGGTGCGCAGCACGACCGCATCGCCGCGGGCCGCGTCGGCACGTTCGACATAGACGCCTGGCCGGAGTGCGCTCATGCGCTTACGCGGTTTCCAGCTCGAACGTGAGCGCTTCGTGGACGATCTCCATCGACTCGATCGCCACCTCGTTGCCGCTCGCGTTCAGCGACGGGCCTTCGATCTTGTTGATCCAGCCGTTCTCGAAGTTCCAGCGCATGACGTCGCGGTGCGCCTCGTTCATCAGCACGATGCTGCCGTTGCGGCGGTCGTTCTCGCCGTTGGCGATGCGCTGGTACCAGCGCCACAGCGTGTCGTCCTGCACGTAGCCGCGCTTGCAGCTGATCGCGGCGTACTTGCGCAGCGCCGGCAGCTTGCGCACCGAGTTCTTCATGTCGGTGCCTTCGCGGTAGTCGACCGGGTCGCCTTCGGCCGTCAGGCCGCCGACTTCGCTGAAGGCGGCGACGGGCAGGCCGTCGATCTCGACGCGGAAATTGAACCCGCGGAACGGGTCGATGCGTACGTCGGTGGGCATGTGCGGCTCCTGATCATCCAGTGCATGTGTAGAAAATTGCTGCCGTGTTTCAGCTCTCCGCGTCGGCGGTCCACAGGCCGATGCGCACGATCACGAATTCGGCCGGCTTCACCGGCGCCACGCCGATGACGCAGACCAGGCGGCCGTTGTCGAGGTCGTCGCGCGTCATCGTGGTGCGGTCGCATTTGACGAAGAACGCCTGCTCGGGCGATGTGCCTTCGAGCGCGCCGTTGCGCCACACGGTGGTGAGGAAGTTGACGATGCTGCGCCTCACGCGTGCCCACAGCGGTTCGGCATTGGGCTCGAACACCACCCATTGCAGGCCGCGGTCGATCGAGTCTTCGAGGAAGATCAGGAGGCGCCTGACGTTGACGTACTTGTAGTCGCTCTCGCTCGTGATGCAGCGCGCGCCCCACACGCGGATGCCGCGGTTGTTCGGGCGGAAATCGCGGATCACGTTCACGTGCACGGGGTAGGGGTTGAGGATGTCCTGCTCGCCCTGCGTGAAGTAGCGCGTGAGGCCCGCGATGCCGCGCACCGTTTCGTTCGCGGGTGCCTTGTGCACGCCGCGCTCGTTGTCCACGCGCGCGTACACGCCGAGCACGTGGCCCGAGGGCGGGATCGGATACTGGCGGATGTTCGACAGGCTGGCCGGGAACGGATCGGGGATCGTCACCCACGGGTGATAGATCGCGGCATACTTGGTGTCGAAGAGCTGCCGGTGGTTCTGCACGTCGGCCACGGTGTCGCTCGCCGGTGCCGGCCCGTCGATCACGGCGAAGCGATAGCGCATCAGTTCGCAATGGTCGATCAGCGCCTGCTGCACCACCGGGCTCGTTTGCCCGGGCGCGGCGACGAGCGCGATCGTCTGCAGGTTCTTGAACGTGTAGATGCCCGTGCGGTCGGCGGGCTCGTTGCTGTCGGCGCCGAGGTACATCGCATCGCCCATCAGGCTGGCGCGGTCGTTGCCGCCGGCAAACGCGTGCCGCGCCGCACGCACGAGGCCCGAGGGCATCGTGTCGGCGAGCGCTTCGGGGCCAGGGCGGATCGCCTCGCGATTGGCCGGCGCGGCGAGGTCGCGCGCGCGCACGAAGTTCGAGGCGCCTTCAGACCGCCGATCCCAGCGGCGCAACGGCACGCCGGCATCGTCGACGTCGGCGCCGATGGTGAACGTGGTGCCGAGCACGCGTTCGATGTAGCGACTGTGGCGCGGGTCCATCGACAGCTGGCGGAACGATTCGCCGTCGATCACGTTGTCGTTGCGCGACGGCACCGCCGGATCGGGCCGCTGGCGCAGCAGCACGTCGAGCCCGAATTCGCGCGACTTCAGGCGCAGGCGCAGGCCGGCCATCTGCGCGGCGGTGAAGGCGTTCATGTGCGCGACGGTGAGGCCGGGCAGGTCGAGCGTGCAGATGCGCAGGCTGCGATTGACGTCGCGCACCTTGAGCAGCGGCAGGCCGGACGCGCCTCCGTCGGGCGTCAGCACTTCGAGGATCGTGCCGGGCTCGATGCCCGTGGTGGTGCTCACCTGTAGCGACGAGAACAGGCCCGGACCCGGCGCCGGATTGGCGTTGACGATTTCGGCGCCGCTCGCGAGCCCCTGCGCTTCTTCGCGGCACGACACCCACAGGCGATCGCCCCACGCGCCGGGATCGAGCGCGCGCAGTTCGAACAGCGTCTCGCGTTCGACCAGTGCGCTGCCGGCGTCGTGGCCGTAGTCCAGTGCGGTATCGAGTTCGATCTCGCGCGGCGCGGCGGTGGCAGCTGCACCGCTCAGGCGGTGCAGCACGCTGGTGCCGTCGGGCAGGGTGAGCCGCAACACGTCGCCGGCTGCGTAGCCGGTGCCGTCGTTGACCAGCAGTGCCGCGGTGCCGGCGGGTGCCGCGAGCGGCAGGAACACGAGCTGTCGCGTGAGATCGGGCACGACGACGAGGCGGCGTATCGGCGTGGTCTTGGCCACGGCGGTACGCAGCGGTTGCGTCAGCACGATGGCGCCCGCGTCGGGCGGCGCGCCGCGCACGCCGGACACCTCACGCACGGTCGCGATCTCGATCGTGCCGATCTGCACGATGTCGCCGACGGCAAGGCCGAGACGATCGTCGAGCGCGAGCGAGATGCTGCCGGCCGGCGCGTCGGCGGTGACGCGCTTGGGCGGCACGACGATCGCGGCGGTCGGGTTGCCCGTCAGCGCGGTGCGCAGGGTGATCGTGGAATTGGCCGTATCGACGGCATCGACGATATGGTCGGACACCGTCATGCCGACCGTGAAGGTGAGCGTCATGCCGGGCGCGAGGCCGGCCACGCTGTCGATCTTCACGACGAACTTGCCGGCGCCCGGGAAGCTCACGAAGGCGCGGTTGTCCACCGTCGCGCCGACGTGCTCGCCGCGTGTGCCGGCGGGATAGTCGAGATACGTCGGCGCGGATAGCGGCAGCGTGGAGAGCTCGCCGATGCCGTGCGCTTCCTGGTCGGCGCCGCCGAGGTTGATGGTGATGATGTTGGCGACGGCGGTGAAGGCGCCGCTCACGGTATCGAGATAGACCACGCTGTCGCCGCCCGCGGCGGGGCTGGAGAGCTGCGTGCTCGTCGTGGGCGTCGTGGCGAGCGCGCGCAGCGCGGCATTCGCGGCGTAGGCGCGGCGCAACGGCCGTGCGAGCGTGACGATGACCTGGCCCGCCGTCGGCGCGGCCGTTGCGCGCGTGGCGAAGGCGTATTCGGCGACGCCGGTGGCGCCGATCTCCACCAGCACGGTGGTGCCGGCCGCGGCGGCCGGCGGCAGCGCCGCGAGCAGCTTGGCGCTGCTGCCGTTCTTGACCAACAGCGTGGTCGACTGCGCGGGCACGTCGTCGACCAGTGCGAACTGTGCGTCGGCCACCGGCGCGAACAGCTCCGCGGGCGCGAAGGCGGTTACCGCCGTGGCGTTGGCATGCGGTGCATACAACGGGAAATTGAGCGCAATGTGGCGTTGTGCACCGCCGAGGCCGGCCACGCGCCGGTATTCGGCATTGCTGCCGTCGCCAATGCGCACCCAGTCGTTGACCGCGAAATTGGTGGGCGCCAGCGCCATCAGCGGCGGCGCGTTCACTGCCGTGCCGGTGCCTACCTGCGCAGCGCGCAGCAGCACGGAGGCGCCGCCGACGGTCACCGCCGGATCGGCGAAGAAGAGGCTGCGCCGGGCGAAGTCGAAAGTGCCCGGCAGCACGCGGGTGACGTAGGCGCGCTTGCCGCCGTTGACGAAGAAGCCTTCCACCGCGTGGGGCAGGTAGCAGTGCGCGCGGCCGGAAAGATCGGTGAAGTCGCCGGCCGGCAGCGTGCCGCCGAACAGGCGCCGGTACTCGCCGAAGCTCGTCACGAGTTGCGGCGCGTCGAGCGGCCCGCGCTCGGTCACGCCGACGAAGCCGGCCGTGCTGGTGCCGACGCCTTCGATCGGCTTGCTTCCGGACTGGGTCTCCTCGACGTAGACCGCAGGGGCGAGATACTCGGGCATGGCGTTCTCCTGTGGAAAGCAGCCGCGGCGTCAGGCGAAGGTCGCCGTTACGGCGTGTTGGACGAATCGGTACTCGGGGCAAACGTCGAACTCCACCGGCGTGGCGAATCCGCCATGCACGGCGCGCAGGCGCACCATTGCGACGCGCGCGATCGACGGCAGGTCGAAGTCGCCGCGCGTATCGCTCACGGTGGTGTAGCGGCGCGCGCGGTGGTATTCCGGCGGTGAAGCGGCGTCGCTGATTTCAACAATGGCACCGTCGGGCCAGGCCGGCACGGCGGAGAGAAAGGCGCAGCAGTCGCCGGCAATCGCATCGCGTGTGACGTTGAGCGCGCCGGTGGGCGCGGGCAGCGTGGTGGGCACGCATGCCGTGCCTTGGCGATGCAGGTGTTGCAGCGGATGCCGCAGCGTGACCCAGGCGGGCTGGTCGGGCGTCGAGGTGATGTCGACGCTGGCGATGCCGACGATCTCGCGCCGGCCGGTGTTGCCCGGTTCGAAGGCGAGCGGTACGCCGGCGGCGAGCGCGTCGCGGTGCTTCACGCGCACGCGCGTGTCGCCCGGTACGGCACTGACGAGCAGCGCGCGCTCCTGTCCCGCGATGGGCAGGAGGTTGCGCAGGCTTGCGGTGGCGCTGAGATGGTCGCGCGGTGCGTACAGCCGGCTGTTGTCGAAGCCGATCACCTGCGGCGGCACCATGAAGCCGCCGGGCGGCAGGTTCGGCGGCGGCGGCGTGAGCCACAGGCCCGCGATCGACACCGTTGCGTTGCCGAGCGGCAGCGCTACCGGGCTCGCGGCGGCCAGCGTGCGGCCGGTGAAGGCGGTGCCGCGCCGGTGCAGCGCGACGTTGCCGAGATCGAGCGGCGCGTAGTTGCCGGGAAATCCGGCGATGGGCCCAAGCGTGCGCGCGAGCGTGAGCGGCAGATAGCTGCCGCTTTCCACGTGCAGCGACAGCGGCGCGCCGGTGGTGCCCAACCGCGGAAACACCAGGCCGGGCCGGCCGATCAGCCCGACGATGCCGCCGTCGGTGACCCGCACGGCCAGCCCTTGCGTATCGCTGGTCGCGACGATGTCGCTCGCGACCGGCTCGCCGGTGATCTCGTCGATCAGCCGTGCACGCAGCAGTGCGCGCAGGCGGGCGACGCCGGCGGGCAGGGGATCGGGGTCGAAACGCCAGAGCGCGCCGGTGGCGGTTTCGATGCGCACGCTCACGGCGAAGTTTCCAGCAATTGCGCGGGACCAAGTTCCAGCGCGGCGCTGTCCACGATGCCGTACACCTGCGACGGCACCGCGGAGTAGATGGGCACCACGCTCACTTCGTACGACACGCACAACTGGTACGACAGCTCCAGGGCATCCCAGACGCGCGTGGTTTCTTCGAGCGTCAGCGGCTCGAGCCGCACGTGCAGTTCGAGCGGCTGGCCGGCGAGGTCGTCGCGCAGGTGCGCGCCGGAAAGGCTGCCGAGGTCGTTGAGCACCTGCAGCACCTTGCCGAGGATGTGTTGTTCGAGCTCCGCGGCGCGCGGGCGCACCGAGCGGTCGACGATCGGCGCCACGAGATAGTGCAGGCGCAAGGGCAGCGGGCACGATTCGAGGCGGTTGGCTGCGCTGCGCCGGCGCGGCTGGTTCAGCGTGAGGTCGTCGCGCTGCAGGCGATAGAGCCACAGCGATACGCCTTCGAGACTGTTGTCGGCAAATTCCTGCGGTGTATCGAGACCGACGACCATCGTGCCGCCGAGCCCGGGATCGAACAGGGCGCCGAGATCCGCGTCGGCAGCAAGCGCCTGTCGCAACAGTTCGCGCAGGCTCATGCTGCTGGCACGGATGCTCGTCTTCATGCATCGCCCCGCGTGCCGCAGAACCAGGGCTCGCCGGAGGGCAGCAGGGTTTCGCGCACCACGCCGTCATCGACGAGGTGGCGCAGCGCGATGTCGACGACGGCGGCGTCGTACGCCGTGCCGGCCGGCAGCCAGTAGCGCCTCACGCCTTCCCTGGTGTCGCCCGCGCGTGGATGGCGGGCAAGGTGTTGCGCCACGAGTTGCATGACCTGCGTCACCTGCGTTGGCCGGTCGTCTTGCGACATGGCAAAGCCGGGAGCAAGCGTTGTGCCGACGATCAAGTCATTGATCTATTTTGATATTTCTGCAACTTGCAACGATGGGTGGGGTTGCGCCGCCCCAGGGTTGTATACACGCGAACAATGAATATTGTGGATGTGCCCGCCGCAAGGGGTGGGGCGTATTGGCCCCGGCGGTGGGGCAGGCACGCCGCAGGCCGCTTTGCGTCGGGCAAAAAAAAGCCCCCGGCGTGTTGCCGGGGGCTTTGGACGTGCTTTCGTTTCGTGATGCTGCGAGGTTAGCGGTTGCCGCTGCGATTGCCGCCACCGCCACCACGGTTGCCGCCCGGCCGGGCGCCGCCGCCACCGGGGCGACCCTGGCCCGGGCCGCGACTGCCGCCACCGGGGCCGCGGTTGCCGGTGTTGCCACCCGGGCCGCGATTACCGGTGTTGCCGCCTGGGCCGCGATTGCCGGTGTTGCCACCCGGGCCGGCATAGCCGCCACCGCCGCTGCGATTGCCGGTGCTGCGCTCGCCGCCGTAGCTGTTGCCGCGCTCGCCGTAGGTGCCGCGATTGCCGTTCGGCTCGCTGCGGTTGCCGCGATTGCCGCCGTACGGCGACTGGCCGCCGGGGCCGCCGGGACCACCCGGGCCGCGCGCACCGCCACCGCTGCGACGCTCACCGGCCATGGCCAGCGCACTGCCCGAGATCTGCCGCGACGGGCCGGGCTTCGACCGCGTGGCGTTTCATGCC